>LOJH01011537.1:14606-26373 GCA_001685095.1 Ellobius talpinus
ATAATAGAAATGGGTTATTTTAAGATATAAGAGCTAGCCAATAAGAAGCCTGAGCTAATAGGCCAAATAGCATTGTAATTAATATAGTTTCTCTGTGATTATTCAGGTCTGGGTGGTCAGGAACGAACAAGCAGGCTCCATTTACAGTAGGGGACAAGGAATTACTCTATCCCCAGGCATGCCCCTTTCCTGGCATCAAGGGCTTGTCCCCTTTGGGGGCTCCTGACACCTGGCTTTTAGCTCTGTGGTCCCAACTTTTTTTGTTGCTGAACTCTCCAAGTTTTAAACCAAAAGCTGCAAACTCCAATGCCTACAGGAGGGCAGAGAAAGAAGAAACATGGGCTGGAAGGAGATCACAGGGAGCAATGAGGGCTGTGGCAAACGGGAGTGGGCATTTATAGGACACAGCCACCCCTCTGTCCATTGTCATGGTGTAGGACAGTGGCCTGGCATGGCAACATTTCCTCATTGCTCAAGAAAGGTAAAAGGGAGCTAGAGAGATTGCTCATCGGTTAAAAGCAGATGGTGGCTCACAACCACCACCCATTACTCCATTTCCAGGAAAGATGACACCCTCTTCTGGCCTCCGTGGGTACCAGGCACATATGCAGTGCACAGACATACATGCCACCTAATACTCACACACATGAAATAAAATAGAAGCTGTAGATTTGGGTTTCTTAGATTTTTTTGTAGTACTTGGGATTGAATCTAGTGCAGCATCATATGAGGCAAGCCCTCTACCACTGAGCTACAGCTCCAGGTCTGTTTTGTTTGTTTTGTTTCTTGTTTGTTTGTTTTATAAAGTCCATACTTTGTGGGAAAACAGACAAAAGGTTAGAATTTACAAATAGGTATATAGACGGATTAGTCCACCAGATTGTCAGTGTATGACCCTTCTTCTAAGTGCCCAGAGTTCTTAAAGCTCCAGAACATGAGATCTTCCCTTCTGTGCATTACCTTTCAGGATGGATGGATCCCATTTGCCGGGCTGAGCCAATTTCCACATCACTGCCTTCGACACAGGGGTAGTAATTACACCCCGTCATTAATATTTAAGCCACAAATAGAGTTAGTGTGCTAATACCATCCCCGAAGGCTTCCGACTCATTGGCGTTTCATCCTGCGAGACTTAATTATCATCAGCAGTGAATCCGAGAAGACTGCAGGGTTAGGTGAGGCCAGGATCCAGGCAGAGGCAGGAGGCAGGTGACCTTTGGGACTGAGACCCTAGATGGCCTAAGGTCAAGATTAAATGCCACTAGGCAGATGAGTTATTAAAGAGGGCTAAGAGGTGAATGACTCAGCTAGGGAACCCTGACCTGCCATCATCGGGGATTTTTGTCTCTTAACGCTTTCCAGGCTGAGGATTGAGGTATTGTCACGTCAACCCTTGATCTTTGACCCTTTAGTTCAGGCTCCAGGGAGAGCACCCCTAGCCCACTCAGGGGAAAATGGTGTTTTTGAGTTTCTCGTGCTTGTCTGGTAAAGAAGATCTGGTTTGTGAGGCAGAGGGCAGAGGGGCAGAGGGCAGGGTCAGGGATGTGCCAGGCAGCGGCAGTAGATTGCTACTTCCCATGCTGGATTCCAAGAGTTTGCATGGCTCCTGGCTTCTGCTGGGTTTGGTGGCCGCCTCCCGCTGATGCAGTTTCTGCCTTGTTCACCAGCCGATGGCCAGTACCTGCTTGGCACAGCAGGGGCTCTCGGCGATACTTACTCCCTGTGATGAGCAGGGAGAACTGTGAAGAAACATTCAGGAAGCTTCCATGTCTGTCTGCAGTGGGAAGGGGTCTGGGTGAGGCGGCCAGGAGGAGGAAGTAACCAACAGATGGAATTTGATTTTCTATTCTGGAAGCTTCTTATTGACTCTCACATAGGATGGGGCTGAGGGCTAAGATAAGGAGCCTGGGGGCCCTAGGTTAGATTAAGTTCTATCTGCTCACCTGCTCTGTGGCTGTGATGGACAGGCCTCGACAGGCTTCATTGCTTGCTCTATAAAATGGGATCATTTCTGGGGTACAGAGTTTGAAGGGGAATGAAATGAGGGGCTGATAACCAGAGAAGGCTTGGTGAGCAATGTCTGCTGTTCTTGTTTACCATCCTCTGCTGTTCCTGAGGAGCCTCACCGTGCAGAGAACACTTTACCCGAAGTAGAGAAAATGGGCTGCGGTCCTTCCCCTGCTGGCCTCAGTGGTTCACAGGCTGCCCTGCCCCTCGCTAGGCCTGGCCCATTTTACCTACTCACGAGAACCTGATGGCCTCCCGGGCTGGTGATGCCTCCCACTCTCAACTTGCCCTGGAGAGCCGCAGGCTGTAAATTTCCTCCATTTATCTCAGGGAAAGAAAGGCCCAAGATAAATACCCTTGGATGAATCCGCCTGAGGATCGTGCAAACCATAATTCATCTAGGGCCTCCCTTGCAATCACGGGAGCCCTGGGCTGCAGGCCTGTAGTGGGGAATCTGAGAAGCCTGTATGGCTGCCCAGGAGCCTACACGGCCTTATCTTCCAGTGTAGGAACCAGAGTCTGAGAAGGCCAGCTAAGTCCCTGGGGGCAATGGATAGAAGCCAAGCCAGAAAGGAAAGTGGAACTGGGAGAAGCTGGGTCTGACTCAGCCATCTGGGTCTTCTATCCTCTCCCCTCTTGGTGTCTCCTAGCTGCTCTTACCACATGTGCGGGTGACTGGAGGTAGCTCCCAGGATGGACATGCAATTCTACTCCAGAGGCTCACCATATACACCTACACACATGTTGTGAGCCTCATTTACAACAGCAAA
Source organism: Ellobius talpinus (assembly GCA_001685095.1). Lineage (NCBI taxonomy): Eukaryota > Metazoa > Chordata > Mammalia > Rodentia > Cricetidae > Ellobius > Ellobius talpinus. The sequence goes on from LOJH01011537.1 coordinate 17,384, forward strand.
GAGATTGGAGACAGTGTGATGCTGTAACAGCTAGAATGAGAAATGTCCCCCATAGTCTTGGGCATTTGAACACTTGGTACTTGGTCCCCTTTGGTGGTGCTGTCTAGGTTTAGGGGGTATAGCCTTGCTGGAAGCTGACTTTGAGATTTAAAATCTCATGCTGCATCCAGTTTGTTCTCCTCTCTCTCTCTCTCCCTCTCTCTCTCTCTCCCTGATGTTATGCTTCTCTGCCATGATGGACACCTCCCTCTGGAACTGTAAGCAGTAGCAGATGCCCATGTGCCTGACTGCTCAGTCACACATCGGAATGAAAGTAGAGATGGAGAGAGATGGCTCTGAGTGTGGTGGGAAATGTGACCAGGGTCCTCTGCTCAGAGGGGCAGGGCTGGGGAATGTCTTTGCAGTTGGGCGGAGCTCACAGTGTTGGAAGACACAGCTGAGAACCACACAGGGCTGCAGGACAGACCTCCAAAGCCCTCAGATGCAACAGCTCACGGCAGGAAAGAGATGGCGAGGTGGAGGGAGGGAGAGAAGGAGAGAGGGAGAGAGGGAGGGAGGGAGGGAGGGAGGGGACGGCAGAGCTGAGCCAGTAGGACAGATCCAGCTTGGGGAAATGAGAGGGTACTGGAGAAGGACAATGGTGACAGCTGAGCCACCATGGGAATGTCCCCAGTCCACAGTCTCACTTAAGAATGGTTAAAATAGGGCTGGGGAGATGGTTGAGTGGAAGCCTTGCCATGCAAACCTGAGGACCTGAGTTCAGAACCCCAGAATGCGGTAGCACGCATAGTGCTGAGTAGTGTGTGATCCCAGCGCTATGGTGAGTTAGGAAGTGGAAGCAGGAGAATCCCTATAAGCTTGTGGGCCAGCTCGACTGTCTCTAGCACATTGAAGGGTCGGCAGAGAAGTGTTTCATCTCTGTCTATACTCTTTGTGCTATTTCTGTGTGAAACGCATATACATGTATCACAAAATTATTATTTTTAAATGTTGCACTATGAAGACTCTTTCTCTACCTTCACTGGTCACATGACACCTCCTGCCCTGGGCTGGGATCATAGAACATTCAGGAAAGCCAGAGTTCTGGTGGTTTGGCACAAGATAAATGTTCTTAGTCCTCATGATGTTTGCTGTGTGAGCTGGGGGAGACCTGAGGAGTTCCTGGTCTTCCCTCTTGGCAATTTAAAGTTCCATGTGTGCAAAGAGGAGGCCCTAACTTGGCCTATCCTCCCTGGCTACAGCCATTGACTCTCCACTCATGGTTAATGACCATCAGGACACGGTTGAGCAGGATGAAGGGCCAAACAGGCAGCAGATTGGCTGGGTAGAGCATCCTTGGGGGCCACGTAGTCTGCCCTCTGTCTGGAGTTGGCAGCAACCTTAACAACAGTTCTGATGAGAAGTCATAAGTGATCAGTGACAGCCACTGGCACTCCCTCTTTCCAATTGGCATCTTTAAGCCCTCCAGCTCCCGCCAGACCACATCTTCTGCCCCTGCCTTCCACAGTGGACACAGCTGGAAGCAGATTCTACCTCAAGTGAAAACTGTCCTTTTAGTTTCCTGGCAGCTCCCTGGAGCTAGCCAAGCAAAAGCAGGTGCCCTTGCCACAGACCTGATGCTCTTGGGGGCGTGTCTCCTCCTTTGTCCAGACAGGGTGACTGGAGCTCCAAGTAGGAAGCCATTTGTCCTCGGTGACCCAGCTATACAGCCGGAATTCTGAACAGAGTCTGGGCTCTGCACCCAGGTCAGGGTGATGGCTGTCCTATCAGGACGAGACCCTGAGAGAAGTGATTGGCAGGCTCATGGAGGATGCCAGGGGACTGGTACATAGCTTCAGCATGTCTCCTGAGAGGCAGAGGGCTGAGGCTGGGAGACAAAGATGGGAGACTCATTGCCCGTTTGGAAAAAAGGGCAAGGAAGTGAGGTCCCGGAGAAGTACATGCTTCAGTGTCAAGGAGCCAGTTCTAGACACACCCGTGTGCAAATCTTCAACTCTGCCACAGCCATTGCTGCCTGCTGCCTCGGTTTCCTCTTCTATAATCTAGCTGCAGATTTACACCTTCTGCTTAGAAGCTAAAGTTAAAGTGAAGTTAAAATGAGTCATGAGTAGAGCCTGGGCACCGTGCGCTCCTCCCGGGAGAGCGTGGCCAGGGGCTGTGATTATTGCTGCTGAGTTGCCACCGGAATCTATATCTTTGCTAGTGGGTTTGGAGATAAAGGAAGCAGAATAAAGAAGAGCTGGTAGGACCTGGAACCCAGCTGGGTTGACGGTGTAACAGAGGCCAGCTGAGAGAACAGTAGTGAATTTGACCCTGAAGTTAGGGGCACAATATGAAAATGGGTCCCAGGAACCCCCATCCTTCTCGGGTGCCACCACTGGTCATGGTCTCTGCAACCCCAGGCCTGCTGTCTCATGCCCTGTTTTCTGCCTGTCCTGACTTGTCCTCTGTTCAAGGATTCACCCCTTCCCAGGACAGCTGTATAACATTCCCCGGGCAGGATTTAAACTGAAGTGAGAATTAATAGCAGTGGAGAGGGGCCGCCCTGTGTGTCGTGGTTAGGAGATGCATTGGGAACTGGCAGACAGGCTGATGGCTAAACGTGGCTGCTGTGCTTAGAATCACCAAGCGCCTGACTGTCTTTCCCTTTCCAGCATCCCGCTTCGATTGCAAGAGAAAATCGAGGTCTAATGACAGACTTGGCTCGCAGCTGGCACAAGCCCGTAAACAAAAGCAGTGCTTGGTATGCTGAAGGGGAGGAGGGGAGCCGGAACTAGGAGCCCCGGCTTCCTCCTGCCATCTCTGTGAAACTGGGCAGTTTCAGTGACCATGGACGGCATCAGGAGGCTGCTGACCAAAACCTTCATGGAAGCTGGGAGGGCGGCAATGTAAGGCCCACTAGAGTGGCAAACTGTGCCTCACCAATGACTGACCATGCCTCACCAATGACTGACTGTGCCTCACCAATGACTGACCTCAGCAAGAAGCTGGGGGAGAGGAAACCGTCTCCATGTGATAGTCCCAGACTCTCATCGCTCCCTGTCCATGCCTGGACCCTATGTGTCCTCCATCTAGATGCTCCTCCTGGGACATTGATGGCATTGCCGGCTCAGACTGGCAATGGCTAAGTCACAGTTCACATCTTGACCGTGTCACCTCTTGTGAAATGCTGGAGGGTCCATTTGGTGTGCAGCTGATGTCCTCATCATTGACATTTTACAGATAGGGGAGCTGAAGGGCTGTGAGCGGCTGGTGGCTTACTCGAGGGCCTGAGGGCAGTGGGGAGGCTGGGGCTTGGTTGATCCAACCCTAGAGGCTGGTCTACTGGTCACCTGTGGCCCTGTCAAGGCACGGCGAGGGAAGCTACAGAACTATGACTGAAGATGCCAAGCATCCCTGCATCCTCCTTCTCCAGCTCTGCCGCTGGGTCCAGAGCTCACGCTCCTCGCTGTGTCCCCAGCCGTGCTGACACATCACTCCGGCCCTGCCCCAGACGCTGGATGCTAGGGTGTTTCCTGTGACGTGGAATGAACTTTGGTGTGGGGCAGACCAGGCATTTTTGGCTCTGCTGCAGCTGTGATCTTGGGCGACCTTTCCTGACCTCACTTCCCTCATCTGTGAAATGGGGGTTGTGTCATCAGCTCAGCTGGGATGATAATGTTGAGAGCTTTGGAGGGAAAATCACCAGGGGCTCATGGGGTCCAGCAGTTGTGAAGGGCTGAGAGAGAGGCTCAAAACCATGGCTATACGTAGACAAAGGGGAGGAGTGGGACTCTCAGTGGAGCCCTGTGGCTGTAGGAGAATCCATTCTGTGCTAGGGGTGTGTGTGGAATAGCTCACATACAGGCTCTTCTCAGATGTCCTATTATTTTTGCTGAGGCTGAAGATGCTTTGACTGTCGTGTTGGGGGGGTCATCATTGTTGTTGTTGTCAGGTCTCCTAGCTCCCTGCTTCAGTCTCTCAAGGATCCAATTTGCAAAGAGTTTCATCACACCTGACCCACTGACATCTCTAACCCAGAGTTACCCTATGTCCTATAGGCTCAGTGCCTGCCTTCCCTGAACTGGTTGGTCATGGAGAGAGCTGGAAAGAACAGGGTGCCTTAGGGTAGTAGCTCTGCTCATAAGCTCACACCTACCTGGTGTGCTGGGGCTCATGAGGTGGAGAGACAGGAAGTGGGATCACATCCAGTCTAAAGGAGTCTGCTACCCTGAATTTCTACTGAGGGCTCCTAACTACCTTCAGCTGGAGCCAAACCTAGGCATAGCGTGCACACGGTGGGCACCTGCCCAGCTAGCTCACTGCTGCAGCCCCTTGTCTGGCACTCAGTGGCGTCCCAGCTCCCTTTGCTCTGAACTCTCCCTCCCACCCCCCTCACCATCTCCACCACATTCCTCACCTGCCCAGGGTCTTCTGCAGGCCCGGAGGTCCAGACAAAGGGAGGATGCCCACACTTGTAGGACTCCATCCTTGGAGGGATTAGCGAGACTTCAGGAATGGGGTAAGCCATATCGCTGGACAGTGGCAGCAGGAGGACCAGGCGACCTTACCCAGACATCGCAACTGCATGGCTTTAATTTATTTAATCAATTCCGGCCCCCAGGCTGAGGAAGGGAAACGGCAGGATATTAAATCTGTCTCCCTTGCTGATCTGTCATAGGGATGTCAGCACACATTGATTCTCCTCCTCCTGCTTTTATTAACTGTCTCCTCCAGGGGCTGTAGGCACCACAGGTCCCAGCCTAGACCCTGTTGTGAGCCGGGAACAGATTGCCGGGGGAAGGAGGGGCATGGAGGGGGCTGGATGGGCCGTGATGATCTTTTAGGGGACAATTACACCAAGAAAACTTTCATTTTGTAATCCCTGCTCTTCTGTCTAGAGAGCAGTGGGGGAGCTGGCTGCACTGCACAGCCCCACAGGGACAGGGCTGACACTTGGTGTTCACTGGGTACTGGATTAGGTTCTGCTGGCTGTTGTAACCAATTACCACAGAGTGGTTTAAAAACAGCACGGATGAAGGTTGGCATGGTGGCACACCACTGCGATCCCAGCACTCATGAGCTAGAAGGAGAATCAGGAGTTTGGGGGCAGGCCTCAGTCACATAGCAAGTCTGACACTAGCTGAGACACAGGAGACATTGTCTCCAAAAACTAACACCTTTGGCCAAGAAGATGGATCAGGAGATAAAAGCACCAGTCTTGGAAAATGGAAGACATCAGTTAGATCCCAAGAACCCACATAAAAAGTCAGCTCCCTTGTAATCCTCGCACTCCTACTGAGATGGGGGACAGATCCGATAGCCTAGAAGCTCCATGTCGGCTAGCCTGGGAGTGTGCAGTACAGCAAGAGAAATGAGGAGCAGACTCCATCTCAAAAGGCTGAAGGTGAGCACCAGCTCTTGAACACACACATATATGCATGCATACATGAGCAGGCGGAAGGTGAGCACCAGCTCTTGAACACACACACATATGCATGCATACTTGAGCATTCCCCCAAAGGAAAATGAGTCAATAACACAAAGCGTTGTCTGGCGTATCTGGAGGTCTGTAGTCCCAGATGAGTCTTGCTGGGTTAACACCTAAGTATAGGTAGACCTGTGCTCCTGAGGCTCTGAGGAAGAACCCTTTTCTGTGCCTGATTCATCCTCTAGAGGCCACTTGTATTCCTTGGTTCATGGTCCCTTCCAAGTTCAAACTCAGCAAGGCTGATGTCTGTCTCCTATCCAGTACAAACTCTCCTCCTCCTCTCAGATCGATCCTCACCCGCCCACATCCTCTACTATCCAAAGGCTAATTGATCGGCGACCTTAATTCCATTTACAGCCTGGATTCCCCCATACCACCTCTCATCCTCGTGACATAAAGTATGATATCCTCAGGCTTTGGGAATTAGAATGAGGACATCTTTTGGGGACCTATGCACTGGCAAGAATCCCCTTCTTTATGCCCACAGCAACTCCAAGAAGCTGCGCCAGAACATCCCATGGTACGGAAGTGGGAGCTGAGCTTGGGCAGGTGATGACTGCTTCTGGAGGCAGGTACAGGCTCAGTGGAGCCCAGAGGCCAAGTTCCTCTGCTCTGTCGCTCTGGGGATGAGAAGGTGCAGCCATCCAGGAAGGAGAACCTGAGCTCCCTGCCAGGGATCCAACGGAGGAAGGCAAGAGCGTGTACGTGACCAGCCTCAGCCCATACAGCAAAGTGAAGGAGAAAGACTGCGTTTCCAAAAGGGGGACTCGGACAGCCCCTCCAGACTTTGGGAGGCACTTTCTGCTCTAAATAATTGAGGCCCTGCCGCCTGCCTCTCCCCAACTCATCTCCTTCCGACGATTTATTTGCTCATAAAATTGAAGGCCTTTTTTGGCACCATTTTCTGTTCCTCTTAGACAAATATTTAGCAGCCAGACCTGACCTTAATTTCTTCAAAATTGGGGGGGTGGTGGAAGATGGAGTGGCTTTCCCAGCAGGAGAGGACACGTGTGTCCCGGCCAGGGCCACGGTGGGGAAGCTGCATCCCTTCCCCAAGTCTAGGAATTTGACTCCCTCTCTCTGTGATCATCCTCTCCAGTAAGAAACTCACTGAGGCTGCAGGAAGATCAGGTGCAGACGAAGAGCGCCAGGTCGTTTGTGCCCGGTGGAGCCGGCATTCTGGGACAGTCTTTACTGCGGTGATGGCAATGCAGTCAGGGATCCTTCTCCAATCCCAGGGTTCCTTCCCCTGTACAGAGAAATACTGGTCCACGTGGGGCAGAAGGTAGAGGTAGGAGCAGCTGCAGAGGGGGGGAAGGGGCTGGTGCCAGGGCTGTAGGGACTGGTAACCCCCTGCGTCTCCCACGCAGTCGTTCATGGATTCATTCCATTCACTGATTCTCGGAGAAGCAGACAAACCTTTGCTGGGCCCTGAGGTCAGGGATAGAGTTCAGTGCTGCCTCATAGGGGTGCAGGTTTAAGAATCGGTAAACAGACCAAGGAGTCATGTGTGGGGAAGACAAAGGTACAAACCGTCTTTGTAGAAAAAGGGAATGACCAGAATGAGTCAGTCCCAAGGATGGCTTAAACAGGGAAACAGCAGGAAGAACTGGGGCAGGGAAGACTGAAACAGAGAGGGGTCGGACTTGGAAGATTAAATGGCTCATGTCCTCAAGAGGCAGACACCCTTGGGAGGCAGAGGCTCCCAGGTAGCAGGGACTCTCAGGAGTCAAAGAGCCTCAGGTGCTACACGAAGATCCTGTTTCTGTAAATAGCTCTTCTACCTCACCTCTCCTCCCGTGCCCGTCTCTCCCTTCTCCACTCCCTGTCTGTGGAGGTGGGGGAGTCACCAGCGCCCTCCCAGGCACCCAGGCAGTAACCATTCCACCTCCTCTGCTAATAAATGAGTCTGCTACCATGCTCAGTGCTTCAGGCATATTTACTGTATTTAATCCTCACAGCAGCCCCGCGGAGGAGACTGTGTGCTTTCCCCATGTTATGGGAACTGAGGTCTAGAGAGGAAATTCACAACGCCAAGACTGCCCAGCGTGCTGATCATTGAGTCTGTATAGGCATTGGGGTGGGGCTCCAGGAGTGGGGCGAGGCCTCTGCAAAGGCCCAGAGGTGTGAAGGGGAGTGTCCGTTCAAAGAACAGTGGGCAGGTGGTCCAGTGGGGTGAACTGCAGAGTGGAGCCAAGAGCCTGCTTTTCATTGGATGTCATCTGTCACCGAGGACTGAGGACAGTTCCCCAGAGCTTTTAGTCTTAGAATCACCTGCATGGTGGCCACCTTAATTTTGATCTTCTTTAGTTGTTGCAGTCGGTGGCCCAGAGAGGCGAAAATGGGGCCCAAGGACGCATAGCTGAGAAGGGTCAGAGTTGGGCCGGCCCTGTCCCCGCTGTAGTGTCCTTCGAGGGTCTTTCGGAAGAATGGCCAAGATGGCCAGGGATGGATCTGAGGGATCAGATCATGAGCCCTTCACGGGGAAGGGGAGGCAGAAGTCATAGCACCGAGGGCCTGGGTATTAGTTGCTGTGATGGAAGAGCATGACCAAAGGTAACTTACGGAAGGGAGGGCTGGCACCTGTGATGGCGGAGGAGCAGCATGGTGACTGAAGTGGGAAGCTGAGGGCTCACATCTTCGACAGCAAGCTCAAAGCAGAGAGCACACTGGGAATGGCACACGGCTTTAGAACTTCAAAACCCGCCCCCAATGACATACTTCCTCCAGCAAGGCCACACATCAGCTGCCACACCTTACTCTGATAACCGACCCTGAGCCCGCCCTCCCTTCTTTGACTGTATCCTCCCCTCCAGGAAGCCTCTTTGGTCCCCATTCTTGCCTCAAATGCTTTCACTACTCCACATTCCCACCTCTTGCTATGACTATGTTACATTTTTTGATTTTTCAAGACAGGGTTTCTCTGTGTAGCTATGGAGCCTGTCCTAGAACTCGCTCTATAGATCAGGCTGGCCTCAAACTCACAGATATCCACCAGCCTCTGCCTCCTGAGTGAAAGGATTAAAGGCGTGCACCATCACTGCCTGGCTACTGTGTTATGTCTTATTGAATCAAGGTCTAAACTCATCACATATTAGCCACAGGTCTCTGTTTTGTTTGTATAACTGTGGGTAGAGACCAGGCATTGTGTGTGGTAGGCAAGAGATCTAATGTATCATGAATAATAAAAACCCAGAGACAGATATTGGGGTTCAACTTGAAGATCAGAAAAGCAAAGCAGCCAAGCCACTGGAGAAATCTTACCTCTACCAAGACTGGGCAACTGCAGACTGAGCCCTGAGCCTCTGTCTCCTGTCTTATATCCATTCCCCTTTAGTTCTAGGATTAAAGTCATGTGATTCCCTAGTGCTGGGATTAAAGGTGTGAACCACCACCACCTGGATCTGTTTCTGCATTGATCTTGTGTAGTCCAGGGTAGCCTTGAACTCACAGAGATCCATCTACATCTGTCTCCCAAATCCTGGGATTAAAGGTGTGTGACAGCACTGCCTGGCCTCTA
>LOJH01011538.1:2006-23541 GCA_001685095.1 Ellobius talpinus
CCTCGAACTCACAGAGATCCACCTACCCATGCCTCCCGAGTGCTGAGATTAAAGGCGTGCGCCACCACCGCCCGGCCTGACCTCCTCTGTTAATCCATACACAATCTCCACCTATGATCTTCGCTCTCACTTTCCCACCCACCATCTCCCCTTGGGAAGACAGTCTTTGAAAAAGCAGCATCCCGAACAATGAGAACCATAGCTTCGCCTGTTTGTTCTTTGTCTCTTGGCTCCCTCAGCACAATTGCCTGTCTTTGAGCTGTAGGTGGGGACAGGAATATCCCTGTGCTTGAAGGGAAGGGCAGAGGGTGGTAAGGGGACATGCTGTTTGTCCTATGAAGACATGACAGTGTCTGACTCCATTTGCTCTGTGTAGCCACCTCCTATTTCTCTGTAGAGCTCAAGGTTATGTGGATCCAGGGGAGAGACAGGGCTGAGGGAGGAGAGTCCCACAAACCCAGCTCTGCACCCCTTACCCTATGTGTGGGCTGAGCACAAGGTGTGAGCATGCTCAGTGGACCTCTTGGGCTGTAAGTTGGAACACAGCAGATTGTGAATGATGTCTGATGTAAAGTACAATAGAGTGCTTTGTATTTCTACCTTGGTGTGCCTAGGATTTCTGAGGATTTCTGAGGAATCTGGTCTTTTCCCCAGCGGTGCAGCGCCTGGCTCTTGTGTCTGATGACCAGTTCAGGACCACAGCTCCATTCACAGGAACCCATTCCAAGAGGTGCCCCCTCCACGCCTTGTGCATATGGACCCCCCCAGTGCTGTCAGTGTCTCCCCTCCCGATACATCATTGCAGACACTTTTCTAGCAACCAGTCTTTATTCATTTTTTAAAAAAGAAAATCCAAATAAGTTAGCAAAAGGATTACAAAAAAATTGGCAAAACCACACAATGCTTAGTTTAACAAAAGAAGTTGCCCCAAGAGCCCCCACCCCCTTCCCTGCCTGCCCCTGGCAATATTAGCACAGGAGACCTTGGTCAGATGGCAGCTTTACAAACAATACACAAAACAAAACAAAACAATACACAAACCACTGGAAGGTTCCCAATATCCACTGCAAAAGCTTGGCCCCCAGAGACTTTGGAACAAGGTAGTTCCTCTCCCTTCTCTCTCAACTCAGGGCAGGCCCAGCCCAGCCCCTGGCATCAGGGAGAGATTGGAACGGATGTGCATGCTTGTTCAGATCGGGGCGCTGTCTCAGGCTCTCATTTGGGGGGTGGAATTAGAGACATAGGATTTTTTTAAAAAAGCTCCTGAGTTTGCCCCATTGGGGAACATCCACAAGGGGGTTCTCTGGACTCCATCTTTCTTTCCTTGGAAGGGGATACTCTCTGCTCTAAGGAGTCAGCTAAAAGAGGGCATCCATTTCCTTGCTGGGCTGGGTGTTAGCCTTTTATGAATAGTGAGTGGGTAGTCTAGCCTGTGGCAGCCTGGAGCTGTTTTCTTGGCACCAGGACAGCCTCGCTTGAAAGGCCCCTGCAGCAGAAGTGGTGGCCTTTAACACCATCTTGGGGGCTCAAACGTGGACACCCAGCCTGGCAGACAAACTCAGTTGGGCATAGTTTCGTCTGGGAAGGCAACAGACATATCCTCCACTGTGATGCTGTCCACGATGGAGGTGAGGGAGTGCAGGTTGTGGGCATCTGTAGGGTCGGCTGCAAGCAGATGATCTGTAAGGAGAAGACGGGAGTGTCTCCTGGGCAAGGGGCATGGGACCCTTGAGATGGCACAGGCTTTCCAAGACAGATAGGAGAGCGAGAGTCAGGAGTTCCCCCCAGCCACTAGCATTCCAGCAGTTAGGTTTTGGAAGTGGCTATCCCAAGGTGAAGCCAGGATAGTGTCTCCTAGGGAACTGGGCCCAGTTTCGCAGCACTGACTCAGCAGTTCCCAGGTACCCCTGGGGCAGGGACAGGCTCTTCTCCCTGATTTCAACCACCAGACACCGGCCTGAATGCTGTTGGAGGCTGTGAGTACTCCTTAGTTGGTCAAGGCTACAGGGAGGTACAGGGCTTCCAGCCCACTGTTTGGGGCCCTCAGGTCAGCAGTTTCCCGAGGAAGCCACAGGAAGGTGACTGGAACATGGAATAAGGTAAGGGACTAGCCCAGCCTAGTTAGGATCTAAGCGATTTGAGCCATGGTTACCAGGGTCAGGATTCACTTACCTCCTGGGTTGGGACCAAACTCCAGTGCACTGCCCCACTCTGGACTGCAGGAGGCGCTGTGGGAGTTGCATTCACTGTGTACCTGCAAGACAAGGCCAAGATCCAAGGTCAATTCTACTATAGCTCTCTGCTTGTGTTCCTGGGTAGGTTACCACCCTAGAATGTTCTCCACAGATAGCCTACTTTTTAGGTCTTTCCTGGTTTCTAGGATGGGAATTTTGCCTTTGGAGATAAGGGCGATAAGCCACAATGCTTCAATATGGTGACCTCTGAGCAGGACAAAGCAGGTTTCTTTGGCCACTTGGTCTGGCCTTTTAGATGTTGTCTCGAGCATGGGAATCAGCCCTCGCCTTCACCTGGGCTCTCCTAAGCCCTTACTGCAGCCTTGTTTCTGGCCCCCTTCTGTTCTCTTGTGCCCATCCACCACCACCCTCACCCCCGCCCATCTGTATTTACTATCCACTGCCTTTGTCTGGTCTGGAAGCAGTATGAGCACAGAAGGTCTCGGGACAGCCTAGCCGACAACGAAAGGGGTCCTGGGATTCCCTAGGGCCCTGGCTTTGCACCTGTTCCAGCCCAAGCTGACCAGGCACCTCCCTCTGGCCCTATCCCTGGGACTGGTGCGCCAGCCACTTACCACCGGCTGGGGCCCGCCCCCGCCTCGGTAGCGGAGATCTCGCTCCTCCTGGTTGAGGGAACTGAGCAAGGCCTGTAGGCGCTCAATGTACTGAATGGCACTGCGCAGGATCTCCACCTTAGGCAGCCGCTGATTGGGGTTGAGCAGGGTGCTCCTCTTCAGGGCCTCGAAGGCCTCATTCACTTTCTTGAGCCTGCGCTTCTCTCTCAGTGTGGCTGCCCTCCGCCGGTCCACAGACACTGATTTTCTCTTACACACCTTACACGCCCACGGTAGGCACTGGCCTGGACAGTGCTCAGGGGTCCCCAGTCCCTTTTCTTCCAGGGGCCCTTGGGCTTCCGGGCTCAAGCTGATCTCAGTCCGCTCATAGCCTGGGGGCTCGAAACCCTGGAGGTGGACAGGCAGGTAGTTTTCCCCATCATAGAAGTGGGGATCCTGGTAGAAATAGGGGGATGTCTCATACAGCTCCATCGGGTCGGAAAAGACTTGTTCCTGCCACTGGCCCCCAAGCTCCTGCAGCCCCTCACGCCAACTGCTGGGTGCCATTTAAACCCTCTCTGCTGGCATGGACCCAGAGATAAATATAGCCAACGCCACCGAAACCTGAGCCCCCCTCTAAGCTGTTGCTGCACATCAAGACGTTTACAGTGGATTACAAGTGATTCCCCTTCCCTCTCCTTTCGCCCCCACCCCACCCTGCCTGCCTGCCCCTGGCCCAGGCGGCTCCTGTGCTCGCACGGGTCGGGAGGCCGTCGGCTGTAATTTGATTAGTTTTCCCTTCTCCACAGCCCCTGTGGGGTAGGGAAGGTGGGGGTGGATGCATTCCCCCCTCTCATCTGCTCCTTTCAATTACTCCTCTCCGGGCCGCCTGCCTGCTCTCCTCCATGGTCCAAGGCAGCTGGTGGACAGGGCAGGAGGACAGAAGAAAGAGGTTGCTTTGGGCTAGAAGGGACCCTCAGACTCCATCTAGCCTACTCTCTGCTGCTTGGGAGCACCATAAAGCATACTGCACCAGTTTCGTGAGACCCCTAAAGGTTTACCACCCACCACAGCAGGACCACTCCAAATTTGGGGCGTGTGTGTGTGTGTGTGTGTGTGAATACTTAGGGTCCATGGAGGCAGAAGACAGAAGCTCAGAAGGGCAAGTTGGTTCAACTTTTGGGTTTCCATAGTCCTCATATAGCTGGGCATAGATTGAGGCAAGCAAACTCGAGAACTTCTTAAGTAAGGGGGATTCTTAAGTAGTAGGGGCCAGGGAAAGAAAGTGTCTAGTGAGGATGAGAACTCACAGCCTCTGCATCACCATCTTTCCCCCCAGTTAATAGCGATTTGGTCTTCTGTCCCCCCTGTCACTCTTAATCATCTCTTGATGCTTTTCCCCTTAATGATGCTCCTGCCCTGTTCTGACATTAGGACCATCTTGACTCCTCTCTAGAGATGGGATGGCAAGGAGAATAGTCCTTTATATTGTTTGTGTCTCTCCTAGGCCACCAGGCTGGCTTCTTCTATCCCTTCCTGCCCAAGTCACCATCTCTGTATGCATCATACAACTCTAGAATGTCAGGCGTGGTGGGGGAACTTGGCTTCCCGTCTCATCTCTGGCTGCATCCGTCAGTGGTTACCTCAGTGGAGGCATCGGTGATCAGGGAGAACAGTTCTAAGAAGGGCTACAGGCTGCTGGCCACCTTTCCACCCACCTCTTGATTCCTGAGTCCTCTTCCTGAGGATGTCACATGGCAGCGTATTCTACTGACCCATAGCTTTAGGAATTCAAAAACTCTTAGCCATGGCTCAGGATTTCCCCCAGGATCCTGCACACTAAGTGTGAGCCATCCTGCTATCTCCATCCAGCGGAGGAGGAGATGGATGCATTGTGACTAGCAGTCAGGACAGTAAGGGGGAAATCGAGGTATGTGTGGTGGGGGCTCAGGGAGGACTCACTTCCTAGTTGAGGTGAGAGCTGCGTGGGGTTTGAGGGACTAGCTTTCTCCCCTCCCTTAAGCCACAGGGAAGAGCCAAGAAAACACCGCTGTCCTTTGAAGGTGGGGACAAGTGGGAAGGGCACAAGCTGGACAATAAAAGAGCCCCCAGCAAATTGGGACACAGAGAGAGGCATTAATTCAGTTAATTCAGTTCACAACTTTACTCATGGATACAAAGTGCAGCGCAGTATGTGTGTTCTAAACTTGGCCAGATGACACTCTCCACATTCAGCACTCATTCCACCCACTCAAAAAGAAGAAACAAAAATGTACCTTGCTTCAGTTTACACTCCAGTCCTGTGAGCCCCGAAGAAGAAGGTGGAGGGGAGGTGCCACGGTTTTGCCATTGAAACCTAAAAATAATATCTTTTGTCCTTGTGGGACCCAATCTGACCCAACCCGAAACAATGTCTTCTTCCTTGGAAGTGGGAGCAGAAGGGACTTGTTCTTAGATGGCTTGCAGGACCCTGGTGAACCTGCTGAACCTGGACCCTTAGCAGAGAATGCTCCATTACCAAGATGTTAATGCCTCAGCCAATGAGATGGGTGGCCATGGTGGCCATGGTGGCATACACCTTTAATTCCATACTGGGAGAGGCCAAGGCAGGAGGACTGCCAGTTCTGGGCTAGTCTGGGCTAGTTGGGGGACTCCGTCTCAGACAAAATAAAAACAAAACCATACAAGGACAACGTGGATCACTTGCAAACAAATGGCAAAGTCACCGAAGGCTAAACCTTGTGGAGGGCTCAAGAGGGGAAAAGTGCTGGATCAGGTCGGGGGGAGCTAGCAGGATAAAGACATGAAGAGGTGAGAAGATGGATTGGTTTGTGTGGATCTCCTCCGTGTTCTAGTGAGGGGGCGTGGCTGACAACAAGTCTGTAAATATAGGAGGCCCAGCTGGGCATGGAGGGACTTGGAAACTGAGATGAGGAAACCACATTACTCCCAAAACCCATTGCAGTAATTCAAGAGTGAGACAGTAAAGGACTGAACCATTGGCTTGGGCAGGAGGGTGGATTTTACTGGGAAAACTTACATGTTTCAAACTGTAAGTAGGGGTGTGTGTGTGTGTGTGTGTGTGTGTGTGTGTGTGTGTGCATGTGTGCATGAGTGTGTGTCCAGTACTTGAAAACACCCGGGGAATAGAAGACCTCCTTGGTCCTTACCATATCTCTGCTTCTGTGCCCGCTCTTGCTCTTAGTTTCATGCTTCCCAATCAGGCATCTACTTTAGCCATATGGAGCACAGCATCAGGAATGGAGGAGGGGACTCTCCCCCCAATCCTTTCAGTCAGGAGACTGTGTATTGAGCACTGGGTGCTGGGAGACATGACTAGGAGGTCATTTACCTGCCACCCTGCGTCACAGTTGAGTGATATTGGTGTTCCCACATTCATCCACAAGACAGAAAGTGCTGGGTGACAGAAGAGAAGTCTAGAAAAAGGACAAGCATAACCCAGAGGAGAAATCTATTCTCTTTCTCCTTTCTCTCTTCAACCTATTCTGTTTTGCTCCTTGAGTGGGGGATGAAGGCTGTGACTGGACATAACTCCGGTCTGCAGGAAACACCACTGGATGCAAGGACGGGCTGGGAGTTGTGCGTGTAGGTCCCTGGGAATCCTTGTCTGTAGACGTCTTTGTGTATGTCTGAATAAGGTGACTAAAGCATGCCCAGCCCCACTGTGGGACAAAGATGCTCTTGGGACTGAGGTGGTAGGGTCACTCAGGTTTCTTTGATCTTTCAAAGTCCCAGTAGCTCCTTAGACACCTAGTTCTCTCACCAACCTGTGAGCCATGCCTAGTCCTTGGTCTCCCTCTCCTCCACACCCCAGCACCCCTCAAGCTGCCCTCTGATGGACGGGAACACATTGGTGCCAGGCACAGAGCAGCCTTTGTGTTCCACCATCAGTGGTGATCCATCAGTGCTGACCTGACAGCAGGGCATCCGACCTTAATCCCCGCCCCTGCTGTGTGGGCATATAGGGGGCCCCTGCCCCTGATGTAGCCTCCCCAGGCAGTCATGCTTTCTCCAGAGGAAGCCCCCATCTCCTGCTGGGGCTTCAGATCCAGCCTGTTGGCCTCCCACCCTGACCATCTCAACTTGACTTTGTCCATTTGCATGTGGGGCTGACCTCATTTGCATGGTAGCATCGGATTTCAGAAATCCCCTTCACCTGCTCGCTGTTGCTTCCCCTTCTGCTGCACACCACCATGGCCATGGCTGTCTGGCCTCCAACCCTTTCTAGTCCCTACAGATGAGCTGACCTGGGCTGCCAGGTCGCCTGATTAAAATCAAGGCAAGTGTCTCACTCTGGAGTTTCATGTGCTTGGGAACAGAGGCGTGAGAAGGTATAGAGAGGGCAGCCTCTGACCTCTCCAAACAGGCCCCACCTTTTGCTTTCCTAGGCAAGGTCGCTGAGAATTATTTACTGGGACTATGTGGGGATTGAGTCTTGATAACATGTATATGTTTCAGTCAGTGTTCATAAATACGATGTGCACAAATCAACACTATTTAATGAGACGGTAGCTTTTTTAGTGGGGTGTGAACAGATCACAGGATCATAGGCCATCAAAACTGCAGGGCGGTTGAGGATCAGCTAGTCCATTTTCCTTCTACACAGAAGGAAACAGAGGTCTAGAAAAGAGACTTGTTCAAGAATGCTGAGTACTCGAGTTGCGGGACCAAGGGGGTCTCTTTTTGGAAGGGTGACGCAGGTGGGTATCCAGCTCTTGGGGAGTATGGGACCAATGCCTGTGGCCCTTGGGATAGTTCAGGGAGATCCTAGGAGAAGCTGTTGTGGAGGATGAGTATGAGAAGAGAGACTGGGGCCTCAGAACAAGACATTTAGAGGCACACGAGATCAGAGTTTAGATCTGGGGTGGGGAGAGGCCCTAGCCTTTGAACCACATTGTTTCCATAAGGACGAAGTGTCAGGTGACCATGGGGAAATGCCATCCCTGCCTGGAATCTGGAGCTCAGAGCCAGGATCATCCTCTAAGAATCTTTGGCTTTGGGGTGGGGAAAGGGGCAAACCTGGAGGCAGAAGAAGCTGGGTCCCAGGAGAATTGGGGCGCAAGGAGAGGTGGTTGTTGGAGACAAAGCAGAGAGTTGGTGACCAAAATAACCGGAGCAGGGCACAGCAGAGCACATGGCCATGTGAACCCAGGGTCTGGCTCCTGTGGGACCTTTGGAAATAAGGGTGAGGATTGTGAGGGTGCTACACCTCGTCACAATGGGTCCTTTAGCTCCTGGTTATGGCCGAAGCTGACAGGAACTTCAGGGAAGTTGATGGATAAGGAGGATAGGAGGCAGGGCAGGATGCTACGTTGTCCCTCCTGGTTCTCCTTTGCCTACCTGTAAACCAAGATGCTGGACTCAGTGATCCAAACAAATGGCCTTCCCCTCCACTCAACGTGTAGGCCTGGAGGAAGTGCCGACGGATGTAAGGTAGATTACATTGGCAAATTGTCTTGTGCTGTTTGTACTTGTTGAGAGCGGACTCTGGGAGTGAGGACCACCCCACTCCATCTCAAATTCCATGTTGATTTCATGTGTCCTTCCAAATTCCCTGTCTTAGGGCAGGCTGGCCACCTGGGTCTGAAACAAGGTGTACAGCAGACGGCTAAGGGTGTTATAAACATCGTGCCCTTGAGAACGACTAAAGGTGAACTAGTCCCAGAGGAGGGATGCTGTCCTTCATACCACAGTAGAAAATGCCTGCCTTGGGGATGGAGGCTGGAAACATCCATGGAGAGAATGTCCTGCTTTGCCTAGAAATCTCACTTGGGAGATTCTGCTGGGTCTTGTAGGTGCCCAGTCTGGTGGAGTTCTCCACAGGCTGCTTGCCATCTGTTCTTTCCCTTTTGTTTGCTGCATACCCGATAAACTCTTTCCTTCGAAACAGGAAGTGTGGCTGCACAGATCATTCTCTGTATGGAATGTGGGGTAGGAAGGCATTACTTTTGTGGTTGCTGTCCATGGGTTGGTCTTGTGATACTGGGCACAGAGAGCAAGGCCTTGGCATACACACTAAGCCTAAGCAAGTGCTCTATCTCTGAGAACACTCCTAGCTGAAGGAGTGCTCTGTAGGTTGGTTGAAGCAGGTCTTGCCCCAAAGGGTGAATCACTGGGATCAAATAGACAAGTTTCTTTAGTGTATTTTGTCTTAAATTCATTCTTGCTCCTACGCTCAACCTCACTAGAACTGTGGGACTCGTGATCTTCACACTCACCCTTAGCTCAGCCTCCTTGTTTGTCCCCTTCTCTCCTGGCCACCCCTTCATGGCTTCAGATGCCATAGCATGCCACCCCACCCCCTTCCACTCCCCAAACTGCTTCTATTTCTGCCTCTTTGACAAGTTGTGACATATTTGGGAGCAGCTGCTGCCTGGGTGGAGATGTCTTTGCTTTCTCTTGGCTCTGTCCTCTGCCCCATCCCTCTGTCGACAGCAACCCCTTCCCAGAATGCTTCTTACATTGTCTTCTTGGCAACCCAGACACTGGCTTTGTCTAGATTTATGCAGGACTGCCGGGGGGCTCCAGGGTGATCCAAGGGAACCTTCTGGTACAGGAAGTTAGAGGTGGTAGAATCTCTGTCAACACCAGAGTTGTGTGATTTGTGGCAAATTTCCTCTGCATTGGGCTTCACTCACCTGTCTTTAAGATGGAGTGGATGACTGGTGTCTTCCCTGCTGATTTGCCACTGTAGAGACTAAGGGAGGTCTTCCATTACTTGTGTCTGCTCTGAGGATGTCTTTCTTTGCTGGTCTTGCTTCTGACCTAATAAACGTGTCGGGATCCCTTTCCTCGTAAAGATCTCTCAGCTGTGACACTGTCTCCAGTCTTCCCTTCCGCCCCACATTTCTAGAAAGAGGAGCTAACATCCTCACCCCCCATTCACTCGTCAGCTCATTGGCTTCCACCTCCCCTGGGTCACTAAGGCTGTTCTTCCCGAGCTGAGCAGAGACCCCCAGCAGATGGCAGCTGATCATCATCTGGTGGTATGGACCATGCCAACCCTGAACCCCTCCCTTTCTGCCACTATAACCCCCATCTTTGGTTTTCCTCGTCTTATCTTCTGCTCTCTTCCTTCCTGCCTCTTCTGTCCTCCTCTGGCTCTTCCTTGAGCCACTCTCTAGGAGGATGCTCTAGTCCTGTCCTTGAGCCACTCTCTAGGAGGATGCTCTAGTCCTGTCCTTGAGCCACTCTCTAGGAGGATTAATATAGTCCTGTCCTTGAGTCACTCTCTAGGAGGATCGATCTAGTCCCGTTCTTGTTCTATGTTTCTTGGCAATCTTATCCTTTTACCTAGGCTCCATTGACCATGTGAACACATGCCTTGTGACTGTGAGTTGCTCCTAAAGGTGATGAACCAGTGACTCCCACTTCTCCACTCTGCTGCCATCACTTCTTAGGTCACAGATCACAGATACATAGCTTTGGTAGGTGGCTCCGCTTAGCTGTCTTATAGGCTCCTAAAGTTAAATATTTCCTCTATTCCAGTATTAATTTTGTTGATGATGGATGCCACCATTCACCAACAATTTCTTGTCCTTTCTTTATCTATTCACATTCAGTAAGTTCCATCTTGATAATTTCTTGATTCACGCAGGATCAGGAGTCAATTTCCACTAACCAGAATGAGGAATCTCACTGGAAACCTGAGCATTTGGCAGAGATCACGGCAGGGATATGCCTTAGTATAAAGTAAAGGCTACTCCATATCTGCCTTTAAAAAGGTTAGAAGCAAACATGGGTGTAGCTCCGTGATTGAGCCCTCACATGCATACAGCCCTGTGTTGACGCCTAACACAGAGAGGAGTTACAGAATAAGCCTCAAAGGCACCAACTTGATGTAACTGCCTGAAGAACAATGCCCAGTACTCTGTAAAGGATTGCAATGAACTCTAACCATCGGATGTGTGAAGTTCTCAATGATATACTTTCTGTCCACACTAGTAGACAACAGGAGCTGGAGAGATGGCACCATTGTTAAGAGTACTTTCTGCTCTAGCAGGAGACTCAGGATTGGTTCCCAGCACCCACACTCACAACTGTCTGTAACTACAGTCCCAGGGTATCCAACACCCGCTTCTGGTCTCTGTGGGTATTGCATGGGTGGGTGTGGTGCACGTACAGGTAAGCCAGCAACACACACACACACGTAAAACTAGAAAATAAAAAATAGTAGACAACAAAGAAGCAAAGGAAAACTGTGACCCCTAGAAGAAAATTCAGTTCATGTAAATACATTCAGAAATGACGGGGGTGGTAGATTAACACCCAAGCCCCTTAAGAAGCCCCTATAAATATGCTTGATATACTCAAGGATTTAAAAACAGGAATACAATGAACAGTTCTGGAGGCTGAGTTTGAAAGCAAGGAACCAGTATGATTTTTTTCTTGTTCTTATCAAATGGCAGCCTTCATGCTGCTGTTGTCTGTTTTGGTGTGTTCATGGAGCTCTGTCTCTCTGTCTCTGTCTCTGTCTCTGTCTCTCTCTCTCTCCTCCTTTTCTCCCTCCTCACTTTCTCTAGTCCAGACTGACCTTGAATTCTTGATTCTTTTGCCTCAGGTTCTTCCGAGTGGCGGGATTATACACCTGTGCCCCTACCCCTGGCTGGTGTCTTTCCCTCTGAGAGTACTGGTTCCCTTAGACCAGGCTCCACCTTCATTACCTAATTATGTCTCAAAGGCCTCATCTACAAATATTATAGGGAGGTTAGGTATTCAACTTGAATTTAGGGGGCATATAAATTATCAATCCATAATAGAGTAATATATAATTAGACACTGCACTGCAAAAAAGTTTTATTGAATAGAAACACAAAAGCAATGGAAGTTACAATAAATGAAACAGAAAAAAGAACTAAAGAACCAAACCCAAAAGAGCTTCAATGTTCTATAGGAAATAGCGTACCAAGTAGGTTTACATATATGTAACTGAGTCCCAGAAAGGGGAAAAGAAATATTAGAAGAAAAAACCTGGAATTTTCAAAGTTGATAAAAATACCCAATTTATATATCTAAAGCATTTGATTAATCCCCTAAAGAATAAACATAAAGAAAACCACACTGAGGTATAGTACAACCAAATTGCTAAAAACCAGTGACCGAGAGAAAAATGTAAACACCGGGAGAGACAAAAGTGCATTTTATGCGGAGGAATGAGGATGAACAATGGCTGCCAATTTCTCACTAACTGCTAGGAAGGCCAGAAGAAGCAGACCATCTTTAAAAGTTGAAGAAAAGAAAATGAGTCAACCAACTTCTATACACAGTGAAGATAGCTTTCAAGAGTGATGATGGGATACAGACTTTTCCAGCCAAGAGAAATTGGCAGGATTGGTCACCAGCAGATCTTCACTATAAGAAATGTGACAGGGAATTTCCTGAGAAGAAGAAATTAATTGAAAAAAGAAAAGTAGAGACTTAAATGTACCTAAAGGAATAAAGAGTGCCTGAAGTGGTAAATACAAGTAAATAAATATGTAAAAGGCTTTACATATTTATTTATTTTGACTTTAAAATTCATTTAAAATATAGTTGCATATTTAAAGCAAAATAATAATGACACATTAAAGGTTTTATTATATATATGTATATATATATATCTGAGGAGAAACGAACTATCTAATAACAGTAGTAAGAAGATGGAAGGTGGGAAGTCGAGGTGTACTGTGCTCGCGCTCCTCCTTTATGAAGGTAACAGGTGAGGGTGACAGGTGAGGTGAGCTAGAGATGCACATTGCCAACACTAAAGCAGCTCTACTCAAAATGAAACACAGAGGCTTATTGCTAATGAGCCCATACTGAAGATACGTGGAGATATTTAAAAATAGCTCACCTAGAAGAAGGGAATAGAGAGAGGAGGAGAGATGGTTCGTGAGATGTGTAAAGTGCACACATACCAATAGAGCAAACGCCAACTTTGGGCTGTCCGGAAGGAACTATGGTAAATATGTAGTCAGGTAGACAGTAAAGGATGGGGAAACATACAATACACTGTTCATAAGCATGATCAGTGGCTACGTTAGTATCAGATAAAAGGAGCTTGGAGAAAGAGGAGTTCTGCCGGGTGTTATGGCTGACTGTGACATGTCCTCCATGGCTCCTGGGTTTCAATACCCGGTCCCCCATGGTGATGCTGTGAGGGAAATTATGGAGCCCTTGATGCTGTTTGCTATAGACCACTGGGGTGGCCTTGAGGGTATAGCCTTGCTCTGTTCTGGTTCCCTTTCTGTCTCCTAGTCCTTGAAGATGTGTAGAGCCCTGGGTTTGTGCTTCATTGCCACGCACTCACTCGCTGTCTCCTCCCCAGCATGATGGACTGATGGCTCCTGATACAGGAGCCAAGGTACAGCCTTCCTCCATTAAGCTACTTCTGTGAGCTCTTTGGCCACAGTGACACCAAACACTATCCCTGATACACTAGGGATAAAGAGGCATGTTACATGATAAAGGGACCAGTTTATCGATAGGATGTCCTGTCTCATATGCCTTCAATATATCTCCAAAACAAAAACTTGAAAGGAGAAATAGACAAATACAGAGGTTTACAGATTTAAGTACTCCTCTTAGTAATTGGTGAGCAAGTAGCTGAAGCCAGTGTGGAAATAGGGGCCTTAAAAAGCCCTGTTGGCTTTATCAATTGATATTTGTAGTATAGCCCACCAAACAATAACAGAATACTCTTTTTTCCTTCAAACGCGCATGGAACACAATTCAAGATCCTATGCTGGGGAGAAAAATGGGTCTCAGTAAATTTTAAATATTTATAATGATGACCACAATAAGATGAAACAGGAATTGTGCTAAGCTATGTCTCATTTGAGCCTTCTGGATGGCCCCCAGTAAGTGACAGATGTGGTCTACATAGGAGTAGAAACTCAGATTCATGTCAAGCCAAAGCCCAAGTTGGGATCACCGCGATTCCACTGACTACTGCACTAGAGAGGATGCCCTTGGCAGCTGCAGTGAGTTTGGGATCCCAATGACTGATGCATTTGCTACCTGCTCCCCAGCAGGCCTGTACTCCAGCAGCTCCCCAAGGGGAGAAAGGCTCTTAGTGGCTGTGCCTTGTGCCCTTGCCACGGTGAGTGCCTGTGCCTGCTCAGCGAGCATCCTACCCTAGGGGCTAGCCCAACTTCCTCCCTGTCATCTGGGGCTTCCTCCTCAGGGGTTTCATTTGCTGCCTTTGTTCCTGGCTGGCCATTCTTAGCTCAGCAGGTTTGCTCTTCCGGACAGGGTCCAAGGACCTTCTTGAGCTCTAAGTAAGAGCAGCACAGGTGTCTTCCTAGCTCAAACTGCTCTGGTTACTTGGAGTCCACCAGGAGTCAGTGTCTGCCTCCTGGCTGGCACTGTCCAGTGCCTTCCTTTCTCTTTTTGTCACTTGAGAGACTCTTCAGCCAGACTGCTTGAGCTAGAACCATAGGCATGTCCCCCTACTCCTGGCTAGTTTCCTTCTTAGTGAATCCGAATTCTTCTGCCCTGTCCTCCATCGGAAGAGCAGAAGTAGTAGGTTTCTGTCAACCTGGGAACTTTCTGGTGAGAGGAGCTGCGTTTCCCCTAAAGGGTGGGTGTTCCTGATGGCTCCCTATGTGATTCCTGATCTGTCTCCTCAGACAGGGGCCATCTCTCATTGGACCCTGAATTGCCTTGCTTGCGGCTTGCTGGGGACCCAGCAGGAAGATAATGGGGAAGCTGTGGGAGGCACTCTGAGACTCTGCCTTGGGAGAGGAGCCATAGGATCCTAGACAGAGGTTTCTATCCAGGGCAGGCAAGTAGACCACACCAAGCAGCTCTCAGCACCAGACATAAAGCAGCGTCAGGGGCTGTTCTCCCCCCAGGAAGGGGTGAGCTGGAGTGCTCTTCCATGATCCCTTGGATCACTCACATCCAACTTACTCCTCTCCAGAAGACAGGAGATGCCTAGTGGCATGGGCACAGCAAACCCAGATGCCATGGAGCCCTGGCTCTGCCACTTGCTAGCTAGCTGAGCGACCTTTTTTATTTAATATCTTGGAACGTTGTTTCCTCGCAGGCCAAATGCTAACCAGAGAACCTGTTTCTCTGGGGTATCATGCACTCTATGAACTCAGCCTGAATGGAAGAATCCATATTTGTTTCCTTTCTTTGGGGGAATTTGGGAGCGGTCTAACTAGCCTTTGATAAATCCTAGTGTCTGTGGGTGGACCAGGTCATTGACATGACATTTAGTTCATTCTCAGCCTTTAATCCATCCCAGGCACACACTTAAATAAGTTCCCAAAATGGAACCCTTGGTAATGCATTCCATGAGAAAATCCCGACCAGCGTCACCACCACCCCCATGGTAAGTGGCAGGCGTGTCTTTCCTTTGACTCTTCTGTAGCTGGAATGGGGAATGCGGCATAACTCACTGGGTCTGGATTCTAGATCTAGCTCTGCCGTTAACCTCCTACATGACCTTGGGAATTGGAAGCTAATATTTATTGAGTCTTACTTCTTGCTGGCCATCGCATTCTTCATACATTACCTCACTCTTGCCTTACAACATATCTGTGGGGCAGATGGCAGGCTCCCCCTTTTACGAAGGAGAAGCTTGAGGATCAGAGAGGCTTAGACACTTGCACCGAGTCACGCAGCCGTAAGGACTGCATGGAGAGCTCTCTGACACCACAGCCTCTTCCCACAGCACAGTGGAATTCTCCAGGACCCAGAGTTGCCTGGTCTGTAAAATAATAAAATTGTATTCAGTTCTAGAAGGTTCTCGCACCCGCCTTATGGAAAGATCACTGTAAAGTTCTTCTGCTCAGCTTCTTGGCTCAGCCTCCTTACACCTCCCCAGTCTTCTCTTTGTCTCTCCTAGGCCCTCTCTGCCACCTTCTCCAGTGAGTTGGTGTGAGACCAAATGCTTCTCTGGAGTCTGGGCAGTCCATCTGCTGCGTTCCCTGCATAGCTGGCTGTGGGAACGCTGCGTTCCACCCTCCTGACCCTGAGGTCTGGAGTGTTTCCCCCAAGCCTCTTTTCTTGTCTGCATTCTCTTCCTACAGGGCTTAGGCCCCCCGATGGCAAGGCCTGCTGATCCCTCTGCCCCTGAAAGCAGACGGTCTCCCGGTATTTGGGGTGGAGGGGTGGGGGTGGCGGCTGTAGTTGCTCCCTAGGCTTGCAGAGGG
The DNA here is from genome assembly GCA_001685095.1 of Ellobius talpinus. Lineage (NCBI taxonomy): Eukaryota > Metazoa > Chordata > Mammalia > Rodentia > Cricetidae > Ellobius > Ellobius talpinus. The sequence goes on from LOJH01011538.1 coordinate 17,958, forward strand.
AGTTCACACAGCCCGACAGTCACGGATACTCTCTCCCTATCTCCCCACGGCCCTGGCTTCGTCTTCTTGGCCCCGCTTTGGCACTCTTAGCCTTGTGAATCTCCCATCTTCCAACACCAGGTATCTGGCTTTCCAAGTCCTAGGCTGTTCGTCATGCTCCTGCGCAGTAAGCAGACTGCTGGCAGGAGCTGCTTCTCTCTTGGCAAGGGAAGCACTCACACTTCCCGGTCCATGGCTGAAGAACATTGTTTTCTGCAAGTCTTAAACCCAGAATTGATTACATTCTCCTATCTAGTGTTATGTGATAGGAGCTGGGTAGCCAGGGAAGGTACCCTGGGCTTAACATAGGATGCGTGGAGGTAGGGGACACTGACACTGTAAAGATGTCATCAGCAGCAGTTATGCCACCATTTAGGCCAGGAGTACCTGACACCAGGATAAATGCTTTGGATACATTGTCTAGTCCCCATAGTGAGTCGATGAGTTAGGTTTCATTACCATGTTCAGACTGAGAGTCATGGCTTCGATATTTGCTAATGGTGCTCACGGAATGTTGAGCCTATGCTTCAGATAAGCCTCGCTTCCTCTAGGCAAGGACAGTCCTCCTCACTAAGATATTCTTCAGGCCTTAGGCAACCTTAGTGACCATCTTCAGAGTGTATCTGCAGTAGGCACTGTGTAAGTGCGTGACATGGCTATCCAGTACACACTGAGCTCAGTGATGGATCCATGGTATCAGAATAAGTCCCTTCCAGTTACACAGAGGAGTTTCAGGGCCATTTCACAGCAGCCTCCTTCTCTTGACTTTGGTGAATTCCTGTTCTTTGTTTGGACCTTGGTGGTACTCACCAAGTAGAAAAATTGAAGGTGTCACTCAGAGGGGCACAGAATGGTAGGCTAAGAGGGCCAGGGGCCAGTGCCTTGATTGTTAAGGGGAAATGCTGCCTCAAAGGTAGGTGAACTGATAAAGTTGTTGGGGCTTTCTTTGTTCCAGGTAGATAGCCTTATCAATTCATGAGTTTCTGAACTTTCCATCCTCCCGTGAGAGGAGGAGCCTGCCACCAGAGCCTGCAGCTCCAGGGGTGGGTGTAGAACTGGTCGAACCTCACCCCGCCCCACGCTGTTGTGAGCCTGGCCTGCAGCAGGTGGCACTCCGGCCTTCTTGTTCTTGTTTGGCTTTGTTCTTGCTGGCTGTCTCACCAAGGCTTGGCTCCTGGCCTTAGAGGTTGAGAGCCAACCTCTGGCCTTTGACACCTTGAGGTTCCCCCCATCCTCACCGCCACTGTTCACCATAGTGAAATCATAGATCCATAAATCACCAGAGCTGGGGAACATCGTAAACCGGCGGTCTCATTTTAACAAGGAGAAAGTGAGAACTGGATAGGGAGTGTCTTGCCTAAGGCGACAGATGGCAGAGTGGAGTGAGCCATATTGGACTTCAGCAGTTGGCCTGCCTTGTCCGTAAGAGCCAGGAAATGTCGCATGCCTTCCACAAGTAATTACGTTACCTTTACCTGAACGATGATCACACGTGAACTCCCCCCTTTCCTTACTTTTCTAAGAGCCAGCTATTTGTCTCCATCCACTATTTAAAGCTTATCCAATTAAACCCCACAGGATCTTGCCTCTGTTAGGCGGCAAGAGGTGAATGGGACATACTGAAGGATGTCTAGACCCTTGGCTGCTCCTCCTTCCTTTACAGAGCTGGCAGAGAGCCTCTACTTACAGAGATCGGGCCCTACCTTGGTTCCTCATTCCCATCAAGCCTTAGTTTTTTTTGTTGTTTTTTTTTTCATTTTGGAATTAAGGCTAATAAGGCACTTGGCTTGGTGCCTGGTACACCATTGCTAATAGAATGTTAACTGTTATTTATTATTGGTGGGACTGTAATTATTCCTAAAAGTAGTGGGTCTCTGCAGGACTTTCCATCTAGCTTGGAGGGTTGACCTTGGGCTCCATAGTATTTCTGTGTGGCATCTGCCCCACACCCCTGCCACCACCCCTGCAGTCTACACAAGCAAACCCTTGCATCCCAGGGGTTTGTGGAGGTCTCTGTCCTACCCTGGGCCATACCATTGTTAGCCAAGTCTCTTGCACTTCACAGATCTCTTCCTGTGGTGACCCATAGATAACCCCAAGTCATCTGTCTATGAAACCCCACTAGGCAGACCCAAGCAAACATATCCTAGGTCCCTGCCGCCATCCATCCTCGTCTTAGTCTGTTTCTGGCAGGCTATTATGTTCCTCTGCTGTAAGATGTAAAGCTCTTGTTTGCGCCACTTTCTGTGCGCAGACACTTTATCACAGCAGATGTGGAGGAAATCTCCCGGGAACACTTCTCCGGGAAGGAAGTGCCCATTTAAAGAAATTGCAAAGAAGTGATGTGCTCCCTCCTCAGCCCGTGGCTGGTAGGATGGCAGCTGCAAGGTAGGTGGGATGTGCCCAGAAAGCATGAGGGTCTGCGAGGCAAGGACCACTCACTCGCTGCAAAGGGCTCAGAAGCTGGCTTTGTGTCTCCAAAGCCAAGTGACTCCTCAACCTTGTTGGGAGAGGAGATAAGAGTCCTAGGGCTCTTTCTTTCTCATTCCTTCTCCTGCTAAGCAAGCATATCCTTCACCAGTGCTGTGTACCTTGGGCCCTCTCAACCTACCAAAGAGACAATTAGTTAATGGGAAGAATAGCCGTAGGCCGTGGACTGAGTGTTCAAACTCATATGTTGAATCATCACCCCAGTGTGATGGTATCTGAGGGAAAAGCTTGAGAGGCAATTAGGGTTACATAAGATTATGAGGGTGAGAACTTCATGATGAGATTAGCGCCCTAATAAGTAGAGACGCTAGGGAGCTTGCTCTCTCTGCATGTGCACATGGACAGAAGGCTGTGATGAGAACAGCAAGCAGTTTCCAAACCCGGAAGTGAAACCTTGCCATGACCTCAGCACACAGGCACGATGATGTCCAATTCGAGTCTATAGCACTATGAGAAAATTGATTTGGGTTGCCTCAGCATCCCTGTCACTGGTATTTTGTTATGGCGGTCTGAGATGACCAACTATAGAAGTCAAACAGGCAGCTCACTCTGTGTTCTCACAGTGCTCGCACGGGCTTCCTGTACCCGATGCCAGTGACAGCAGCTGTTCCATTAGTGAAGCCTAGGGCAGAGGCAGCCATGCTTTTATTCCAGTTTGAGCCACACACACACAAATCACATGTGAATAAAAATTTAACAACAAAAAGGATATTTATAAATTGCAGTAGACAGAATGACAAGTCAATAATAATTGTGGGTTAACTAGACTTTTTCCCAGTGATTACCAAATATCTGAGAGAATGAGCTTCGGGGAGGAAGGCGTGGTGCAGGTTCTGGTTTCTGTCTGTTAGGGCAGTGAAGATGTGGCAGGTGCCTCTCAAATGGTGGTGGATGAGAGGCTGAAGAGAGCAGCACCAGGATAGAGCCAGGCGACACGTAGCCCCAACGGTGCACCCCAGTGATGAACACCCCCAAGAGGTCCCCCTTCCCACTTTCCAGCAGCATCTTCAAAATTTGAACCCATCAGTGACCAGAACCACCTGCTAGGTCAGAGTTTTCATGATCCGATTATCTGTAGACATGTCCTCATGGACACAGCCAGAGCTCTGGTTTACTGACTGCTTAGGTGTTTCTCAGTCCAGTTGACACTTGAGACTGCTGTCATGCCTCCTGTTCCCTACCACTCGGTTTGAGAAAGGGTCCCGCGTCCTTGCTTTGGGATGATTCTCTCCCATTCCCGCTGTGAATGGAGGTGACTCCGTTAATTTTGTGCTTATAGTTCTTTTATAAGATTGCCTCATTTTTATTTCCAGATGGTGTATTTTTCAGTTGATGTGTCTTTAAATAATTTATTATGGAATCAGGAGAGTGTTTTCTTTCCTGACTCACACCCTTCAGGGGTGCCGCGTGTTACAATCCTTCTCTATATGATGTAATGAACTCTGTGAAGGGAATGACAGCACGGTTAATGAATTCTGTACATTTTTCTTTTCCAATTTTAGAGTATTGGACACTGCTTCAGTGAGTGCTGGGTTTCAAGCTGCCTGATTTTCTGTGCAGAAGAGCGATTTAGAATCTTTATGTAGAAGTAGAGCTGCTGAGGCCCAGAATCCATGTATTCTTAATGTTGCTAGTTTGTGTAGAAATTGTTTCCCAAAGTGATGGTACTGATTTATAATGCACACTTTTTGTGTGTGCATGTGTGTGGTATAACCCAGTATGTGCGTATGCATGTATCTAAACCCACTCCTGGAAGCCGGAGAGGATATAAGGTGTTTTCCTATTGGCGGAGACCACTTGTTCGTTCTCGGCTGCTCAGACCCGAAATAATTACACAAAACTGTATTAATTAAGACACGGCTTGGCCAATCACTTAAGCTTATTGTTAGCTACCTCTTATATCTTAAATTAACCCATTTCTATTATTTTATATCTTATCATGAGGGTTGTGGCTTACTGGCAAGGTTGCAGCTGGTGGCTTGCATCTTTCTCCTCTGACAGCTACATGGCGTCTCACTAACTTTGCCTTTTTTCTTCCAGCATTCAGTTTAGTTTTTCCGCCTAGCTCAACCCTGCCCTATCACAGGCCAAAGCAGCTTCTTTATTCATTAACCAATAAAAGCAACATATACAGAAGGACTTCCCACACCATTTTCCTTTACTCCTCTCTGCCTTGTTTTGGACTGACGGTTTCTCACTGCACCTGAAGCTCACCACTTTTGATCTAGGCTGGTGCAGTAAGCCTCAGCTATCCTCTTCTTTCCGCCCCTACCAGCTTTGGGGTTATAAGTGTGTGTGGCCATGTCTGGCTTTTTGTGGGTGTTCGGGATCCAAACTCAAGTCTTTACCTTTGCACAGCAAGTGCCCTTATCTGCTGAGCCATCTTCCAGCCCCATAACCCTACTGATAGGGAGTGACATTGTCAGTCTTAGATTTTGATTTGTTGTTGCTTTTTCTTGAGACAGCGTCTCTCTATTAGCCCTGGCTACCTTTGAACTTGATGTGTAGACAAGGAAGGACTCAAACTCACAGAGCTATCCACCCACCTCTGCCTTCAGAGTGCTGACTTTAAAAGCATGCACCATCATTCCTAGCCTCAGATTTAGAGTCTTGCTATCATTATTTACCCACAGGGAATTTACCCAAGGTAACTGGTTAAGGAATAAGGTTAATGTTTGAATGTTCTTCTAGCAAGTTTTTGTCTGGATGCTTATTGGTCATGGAGATTTTTTTGTGAAATCCGTTTTTGTTTACTTTTATTGGGTTGAACTTTCCATCACTGTAGAAGTACCCGAGAAAACAAAACTTAGAAGGAGGGAAACTTTATTTTGGTTCCTGGTCCTAGTTTGCTCTCTATAGCTGTGATAAAACACCATGACCAAGGGCAACCCTTGGGAGGAAAGGATTTATTGGCTTACCTAACCCAATTATAGGCCATTGCTGAGGGAAGCAGGCCAGGAACAGAGAGCAAACACCACAGAGGAAGGCTGCTTTCTGCCTTGCTCCTCATAGCTTGCTCAGCTGCTCTCGCTCTCTCTCTCTCTCTCTCTCTCTC
>LOJH01011539.1:0-26371 GCA_001685095.1 Ellobius talpinus
TGACTTCTATCAGGGAAGCCAATGCTCCTCTTTTTAGACAGCTGAGGCCCAGCTATGGGATTGTGTAAGGTTCAGGTTCTGAGACAAAAGCATCCACTAACTTTTATGAATTTAGCCTAAAAAAATTTTCAAAGTTTTCCCTTTTCAGTTGCAGAGCCTCTTTCTTCTCCCACACACCTTCTCATGTCTTAGAAAGATGCATGGCTTGAATTAAGAGAACTGCCTTACTCTCTGGCCAGCTGTTAGTTCCCAGTGTAAACCTGAAGAGGTCATACCAGCTTCACAGCCTCATCGGACCCTCTTGAAGACTGAGAGATGGATTCTACCAACAAACAGCTTCAGTGTCTTCAGAGTAGAATTCACACAAGCAAAGTTTTTTTTTATATGCAATTGGAAATTCTTGGATTGGTGATTCACAAGGTCTCTTGTGGCTTCTAGATGTTGTGCTGTGTGTATCTTACCTCCTGGGTCTAGGAATGAATGTTGCCTCTAGAGTTATCAAGCAAGAACGCAAAGGAGAAGCAAAGAAAGTCTCTGTGTTGATGGAGCTGAACATAGCAATAATTTCTGCATCTCTTCTCGAGTTTCTGAGATTTTATTACAGCGGAATGAGATATGCCTGATTTCATTATCTTCCATGAATAAAACTTTATTAAATACTTAAAGTATCATTATGCCTCACTGCAATCATTGCTATATACTGTGAGGGAAATGCTTTGAATATAAATGACTTATAAACTGAAAAGGAAGATGGCTCCCTCTAATGTTAAGTCCAAGGGGTCCTAGTTAGGAAAACACTAGAAGTTCTTTGATCAGCTGAGGAAGCCCTGATACCCTGTAAGTTCTACAGTCGATGAGGAAAGGAGTATAGACTGTCTCAGTAGGATAATGTCTGTTCTGTCTGATCCCCAAGGTCCAGCTCTATGCACAGTACACAGTAGGTACTTGGTGAATGTTCCAGTGTCCTTCTTTTGCTGTAACAAGTGTCACAACCAAAAGCAACTCAGAGGATGACAGGGGTTATTTCCTCATACAGGTTACAGTTCATTACTGAGAGAAGTCAGGGCAGGAACTCATGTAGGAACCTGAAGTCGAAATCATAGAGGGACTATGCCTGCTGGCTTCCTTTCAATGTCATGCTTAGCTTGCTTTCTCATAGAGCCCAGGACCGCTTGCCCAGGGAATGGTGTTACCCACAGTGGGCTACTGAGCCCTCCTTCTTCAATTAACAATCATGACAATACTCTATAGACAGGCCCACAGGACAATTTGATCTGGGAAATTCTTCAATTGAGACCCCCGTCTCAGATGACTCTAGGTTGTGCCAAGTTGACATGTAAAAGAATGGATAATTAAGTTGATCACCTTTATTATCCACCACCTCACGTCACAAACAAACATGAATTCAGGTGAGAGTAGTAGCAAGTCTAATTAGCCTTGGTGTGATTAAATATCTAAGAGGATGACTTTTTGGAGGAAGGTTTATTTTAGCTCACTAGTTTCAGAAATTTCAGTTTATAGTCACTGGTGCTACTGATGCTGGGCCCATGGTGCTGATGCTGGGCCCATGGTGAGGCTGGTTATCAAGGAGGCAGACACTGTGGAGGAGGAGGAGGAGGAGGAGGCTGTTTGCCACATGACAAAGAAGACAGAGAGGCATAAAGGATCTGGTGACCAGGCATAACTCTGAAAGTCATATCCTCCATGACCTGCTTCCTCTGGCCATGTCCCCTTTCCCAAAGTTTCCACTACCTCCTGCAGTATCGAAGGGCTGCACACTCAACAGATAAACCTGTGGGGGACATTTTCTACTCAACCATAAGATGGTCCAAACATAAATTTTCGCTTAACGTTATGAGACAATTAAGGCTGAATTTTTTTGCCACAGGGAACTCCCCACCACCAGAAAAAAAAAAAACAAAAAAAACAATCCTTCAAGCTTTCTTGCTGGCTCAGAAGCAGGCGATGGAGTTATTTCTTCACTTACAATCCACTGAAGTCTTTTCCCCATGTGTTTTCAGACTTTAGATCAGCAAATTTGGCCTCAATGCAGCTAGACAAAAATAAACTTTGTTCAACTTATAAGAGAAGAAATTGAAAGATACATCACACAAAGCTGATGGCACCCTGAAACCCCAATGCATATGCATAACATATTTTACCAAATACAAGTTGTGTTTTAAGTTTAAATGTTCAGTGATACCTGGCTGAATGGATGACCTGGGCTGTAGGAAGGTATTTTTACACATGAACTTTATATGAACCTGGAGAGACCGAGGAATGATGAGCAATTGAATAAGGGTTAAGAAAGTGACTTTGCCTGGGTCACTACGAAACCCCTTAGGGACACCAGAGAAGGTCCTGCCACACATTGTCTAATAAAGGCCAATAAAGGAGAGAATTTGTCTTGGTGTGGTGTCAGCACTGCTATAAATCCTCATGCAATAATAAAATAACAGGATGTTATTAATTAAGCCATTCTGTTTTTTCCTGAAATGATATTGGAGTCACATCACTGACTCATATTTTCAGCGGCTAATACTTTATTTTCTAGAACCATTAACTGCTTTAAAACCAGTGTGCCATCATACAGTGGAAGAGATGGTGAAATATTTCCACTGATTCTGGCAATTAACTTAATTTAAAGCCACCCTGCATGTTTTAGAAGTAATAACTATGATTTGAAACAGCTCAGAAGAAAAAAATTTAAGTAAGACAATGAGTAGGTTCTTAACTGCACATCTCGGTCTTACATATGGGCATGTGGGAAAATGGGCCCTTGTCTTGTTTTCAATTAGCATTTAAAATGTCACACATGTCTTTTGCAAACCATTGAATCAGGGGAACTGAACCAGTATAGGCTTCATTGAGTTCTGACTATTCACAGAGCACAATGCCAAGAGCGTTCCTATATGTTAGTTTATGTACTCAGGAACTAGATGAAATGAGACAGTTTTGATGCCTTCTCCAAAGTGGACCGATGGTCTTAAAGGAAAAACCACATCAACCCCTCTAACATCTAAGAAGAGGGGGGTATGGTAGAGTGTTGGTGCTTTAAATTGAATTAAGCTCTTTGTCAATAAACCACAAAAGTTCATAAACTGGGCTAAAAGAAAGACCAAAAAGCCAGATTGTAAAATCATTGCCATGTAAAAGGGAACAGAGGGGCGGGGCATGAAAACGTGAGGCTGTGACAGCAGTGTATTGGGCAGTTACGTTTGTGGTTTTCCTGGTGTTTTTAGAGTTTGTTGTGATACATTCATCGATTTAGAAAACGTTCACTTCAAACCTACTTTAATATTCCCAACCTTGCATGCCTTTTTAAAATGAAGACTCTCATGACTATAGAGGTTTCCAGTGCTTTCTATTGGAAGAATAGCAACAGGCCCAGCTACCTGATGACAGGCCTTAGAAGGCAGTGGGAAGCAGTAATAGTTGCTTCATTTCCTGGGCCATGGCTGAATACAGATGTGGACCCCCTCATCTAAACTGTGGGAAGAAGCAGAGCAGCGAGTGACCTTGGGGACCCTCTCGAGCCAATGAACCCGCACATGTCCTGTCACCAAGAAACCAGCCACACAGAGTCTCTCATTCTGTCACGTCTACCTGCCAGGTAGTCACTGCCCAGACAACCCTTGGGTTGGCACTTGCTCTCTTCATTCCTCTGGTTAGTGAATCCGTCCAACTCTTCCCTCTCTTCTTGATTCTCGACTCTTGCCTCCTGGCTATATTTGCCTTTACACCTCTGTTCCCTACTGTACCTAACATTCAGTGTCGCTGAATGTGGTGTTCACTAGGTTGATTCGCAATTATCCAGCATGAAATCCCTTGTTGAATAGAAGTCTCAGGAGCAGCTGCTTTGTGGGTCGTTAGATGCTTTCTATTTAAATGGCTGCATTGGGTCACATGCCAGTTTCGGTCTGTCAACTTGTAGCAAGGGGTGTGGTGACATGTAGGGAGAAACACATACAGTGATAAACATTCTGGCTGATTTGTTTCCACCCCCTCTTGTAGCGTTGTGACCCTGACAAGCATAAAAGAGTTCTCAGGTGCCTGAGGGATGACTGAGGACATCAGACCCTCTCTGTCCAATCCAATGTGAGTAAGATCCTGCACGGGGATCTTGGGAAAATATTTAAGCGATTCATGTATTGCAGCACAATAGTTGACATCTGCAAGCTAATAAATACTGTGCTCCCAAATTGGGATGATATTAACATTGGATAAACATTGCGAGGCATGGCATGCTCCCTCTGAGAATCTCCTTCCCCTGTCTCCCCCCGACTTATCAGGTTTCTGCCGTCTGCAAAGCCATTTTCAAGTGTGCTGGAATTGCTTGCTGGTGTACACCTTGTCATCTCATAAATCTTCACCAACACAGAAAAGTAAATTGCGTTGTTCCAGAGAGTTGTTTGGAAATCCATTGCTGTTACAGAGTGTGAAGGATAAGAAGGGGGGAGGGGCTGGGTTCTCAAGGTGAAAGTCATCATTAGGAGCTCGGGTCCTAGGAGATGGATGTGAAGCCAGAGTATAGCTGGAGAGGCTGGGAACGGCATAAACATGGTGGTGAGACACCTCTCATTGTCAGTGTCCCACAGAGATGACTGAGCTGGTGGTGTCTGTTCTAGAGACTGCCGTTTCTCAGGGTAAATGGGATGACAATGTTTTGTTTGTTTGTTTTTTTTTTTGTTTTTTTAAAATCATTATATTTTATGTTGGCGGAATGTCAGCGTCACCTGGACAGACTTTTATAAAAAGAAACTTTTGTTATTTTCGAGACAGATTTTCTTTCTGTAACATATCCTGGCTGTCCTGGAACTCACTCAGTAGACCAGGCTGGCCTTGAACTCACAGAGATCTGCCTGCCTCTGCCTCCCGATGGCTGTGATTAAAAGTGTGCACCTTCACCACCTGACTGTAAAAAGAAACGTTAAAAAGAACATTTCTATTAAGGAAACATGGCATTGTGGTAGTTCTGAGCCTAGCCCTGAGTCAGTCTGCTGGTTCGAATCCCATCTTTGTGAGACGAGGTAAGACGTACTCTCTTGCCCTGTGTTAAATGTAGACAGCATTCTTACCTTCTCCACCTGTGTTTGAGAGAAGAAATGACAAGGATGTTAGCAGTGTGTAGAACTTCAGGACTCTCCGGGAAACTCTTGTTGTTTGGCACAGCACAGTTGTACATCCCATGTAATTAAGGATGGAGGTGCCCACATGCATTTTCGAACGCACACACAAAAGCACATGTAAATCACATTAAGATGCAATGCGCTCTTGGAAAGGCGATACTTCACTATACAGTTTCTTTTGAAATCTACTCTTGGAAGATGAATGGGGCACACTCGAACATGTGTTAAAAATTTACTAAGAATCCCAAATGGAAGATTTGCAAAGGGGGCTTAGTTACATCTAGGGGGACTTCAGATTTGACAAACAACCCAGAGGTAAATCTAATTTATTCTAAGGGCAAGAGTATTCAGAACCTTAAGAGGTTAACACCTGTGTTCTCATGTGCAGGGAGGACAAGGAGCCTAGCAAATGTCTGAAGTTTGGAGCCTTGCAGACAGAAATCAGGCTTATTCAGAAAGCTATGGGGCAGTGATGGAGAATAGAAAAAAGAAAGGCACAATCTCCTCTTTGCCCCTCTCCTAGGTCTATAACTACAGCTGTCTGCATTGTCAGTTCCTGCAGGGCACGGACCATGGCTCTTTCACTCCCTTGAGCTACATCCTTTCCCATCACCACTCGAGGATTAGCATTTAATGAGAGTTTGTGAAGATGAGGGATGGTTCAGCCTGTGCTCTAGGTAATTTAGAGCAGGCAGGACGCTGGTGGGAGGTTTTCTTTTTACTTCCTGTGGGAAACCCTTCTCTGCTTGATTTTCCTTGTTGATGGCAAGCTCCCTTGGGTAGAAGACTTGTTTGTCGGTATGTTTATTAAGAGACATTGAGCAAATTGCAGCAACCCACACGGTGATAACCTTGAGTAAAAATTTCATGAGATGCTATCAAATGATTCATTAAAAAGAAAGATCCAGGATATTACCACCAACTGCTACATTAACTAGTCATGTCATAACATCATCAAAATGCTAATGAGCTTGTTGGCATGGTTTGTTATTTAAAAAAAATAGACCCAAACTTCCTGTAGTTTTTCAATTTGGATGGGCTTTATTTATTTCCCTTGCAAATGTTTGCTTCAGGGTTTAACGGGCAGGTAAACAATTTGTGGGTGAGTTCCACTTGTGGCTGCTCCTGTGAATCTCCTGAGAAATTGTAAATTTCAGATGGGGATTCAAATCCACAAGGTAGTGAACTCAGGTGCCCCTGTGGCTGGGTAGGATGTGGTGTTGGGAAGGTGCTGGAGAAAGATTGTTTAGGTTATACTATGGGCTCCAGCCAGGGTTTACTGGCTGTTTGCTTGCAGCATGGTTGGGCAGGTGGCAAAGACTAAGATCTGGGGCTCAACTACCCTTGGGCATTAACCACAAGCTCATAAGGGAGTAGCAAGAATCAACTTACACAGAGGAGATTCTGTCCAATCATGCAAGTGTGACTATTTGGGTACTGAAGTTGCAAAACAATGAATGGTAGAATCCAAGACGAACAGTAAGTTCCTTACTAAAGAAACTAGGGAAATCTTACTAGGGAAATCTTACTAGCGAAATCTGGAGAAAATGCTACATCCAAAATTAAAGAGCAAGTGGATGAGTCTCATAGATGACTATCAACAAGTAGTAATACTTGGGGTTAAAATTTGGGGACAGAGCTCCAGGCATCATGAGAAGATAAACACAAACATCATAGTAAGTCAAGCTGAACTCGAAGAAACAGGCACACTCATTTCTTAAGGGACTACTCAGAAGAGCAGTCAAGGCTAACCCTAACCCTAACCCCTAACCCTAACCCTATCTCTGGGGGTAGGACATATAGGAGGCTAACATGAGAAAGGAAATGATAGACACACCTCAGACGAAGGATCCCACATCATGGCAGAAGGGATTGCAAAGCTATATCCTGAGCTGCAAGTGTTGGTACCAGCAGGCCCCAAATCTCTGCTTTAGTTTTGGAGGTGGGAGTGAGGCCAGGGAAACAAGAGAGCTTAAGTAATGGCTCTTGGCTCTGGGATATGTTAGTCCAAACCAAACCCCTGTTTTGATTTTTGTTCACAAACCGTGAACAATTGGTGTCAGTATTGAAAGTCCAGGCAGCAGATGAGAACAGAACACACACGCATTCTACAGTCAGATGTGGTGCCTTTGTTTCTTAGGACCCACAGCTATTGCTCACTTTCATTTGCTAGTTGAAAGTTTAGAATCTTCAGAGGAATTTAAACTTCAAGTAAACCAATGAGGGAACTTTTAGAGTCAGTCTCCCCGTTCCATGTTTTCCATGGCACATGCTTATAGCAAATATAATTATTTTCCTTTGCGGTACGGCAATACAGCTATAGTAGACCACCTATTTGTAATTCACATTTGACTGGGTGTCTTATATGACCATTAGCGATTAGAAAATCGAGTTGCCTTTCACGAAGATGGCACTGGAAGCGAAGAAGGAAACTCCTGCCCCTCCCAAAGCTGAAGCCAAAGTGAAGGCCCTGAAAACCAAGAAGGCACAGCCACAAAACTAAGACCTGCACATCATCCACCTTCTGGCTCAAGACTGAGGCTCCGAAGGCAGCCCAAATAACCTTGACAGAACGTGCCCAGGATAAACAAGCTTGACCACTATGCCATCATCAAATTCCCTCTGAGCACGAGTCAGCCATGAAGAAAATAGAAGACAACTCACTTATGCTCATGTGGATATCAAGGCCAATAAGCTCCAGATCAAACAGGCTGTGAAGAGACTCTACGACATTGATGTGGCCAAAGTCCACACCCTCATAAGGCCCAACGGAGAGAAGACGGCATAAGTTCGGTTGGCTCTCAATTATGATGCTCTGGATGCTGCCAACAAAATTGAGATCATCTAAACTGAGTCAGTTGGATAATTCTAAATATACACCTCTTTCACCATATAAAAGAATTAAGGTGTCTTTTAGTATCTCACTTTCCCCACGATAGAGTGGGGGGATTACTTAGTTTATAGCATTGTTTTGAAGATGGAATTAGTTAATCGATGAAAACTGCTCAGAGCAATGTCTGCGATGAAGTGTTCAAACATGGTTATTTTTACTTAGAGTCAGCATCACCAGCAGCAGCAGTGTCACCAACCCCATCACCATCTTTACCGTTATTTGTGGCGTAGTACCTCTTTAGTAGTGGTACCACTACTATATCTGAGTTCTTGTTACGAGTGGGATCATTTGTTTGTTTGTTATTTAATGAAATAAGTCAGGGCAAAGCCTCAGGAATGTGAAGTGTTTCTCTTGCTCATTTATTCCCTATTTGTTTTCAAAAAATTTTTAAACAGATTTTTGATAAAAGCACTGGCAAAATATTGCTGTAAGAAAAAAATGTAATTGGGGCTGAGGAACATTAGGATGGGAGTTTGGCTTCTCAGAACCACATAAAAGCTAGGTGGGTGTGGCAAACACTCAGGATGCTTAACAGGAGCCCTGAGGCAAGCAGGCTAGCGAGACCAGTGGAGTCAGAGAGGTCTGGGCTCAGCCAGAGACCCCTGACTTCAACCTCTGGCCTCCACCAAGATACACACATATGTGCATACATACATGTGAACATTCATACACACATGCACACCACACACATAAATATATATATTAAAACAAAAGAAAAAGGGTAGTATTACAGTTCAGAAAAGGGCAAAATATCAAGAGATGTTGGCTGAGGACATATCTCTGTCCGGGGAAGGATGAACTTGATTGAGCTCTACGTTTGCTGGTAGCCTAAGAGAGACAAAAGGATGAAGGGAAACAGGAAGATGCAGGATGTATTTGATGTTCCCAGGCTCCCTTCTGGGGACCACATCTCCCTCCTGATTGCTTATTGTATTTTTTCCTCTCCAAACCTGCTCCAGAGAAATACTCCCCTGTCAGCTTAAATCGGTGAGCAGCTTTGGAGAATATTTCCACTTAGATTCCTCACAGAACAAAAGAGCAGACTCTCTCTTAGAAAGGACTCCTGGTGCTTGTGGGGAAGAGAGGGAGTTTTGTGTTTAATGTCAGTCTTGGTGCTGTGAGGTCTCCAGCCATTGCAGTGGTCCTTGACTTTGGCTGCCTACTAGAATCGTCTGGAGGAATTGCTGCTACTGAGGCCTGATTCTTCAGAATCTCTGAGGGTAGATCCTGGGCAGTCTCCTGCAGCCCACCTTGCATAGTATTTGCTTACAGAAGCTAAAGCAGAACTTAGAGGAGGGTGGTGGTCCCCTGCAAAAGCCTGGACTTAGAAAACACTGGGCAAAATAAAATAAAATAAAATAACAACTATAATTTTTGCATTCTTATTCTATATCTGCCTGAGATTCCCTCCTTACTCCTAGCATTTACTGTTTTGAGATACAGATGTTTTGAGCTATGTTTTTACTGAAAAGAAAACACAAACTGTGAGTGAGCAAGTGAGCCCCAAATCAATTAGGGCCAAGACTTCCAAACTGGAGCCCCTTGCCATAGACCACGTGGTGGACTGACTGACATCAGAAGATTCGGGAAGAAGGGAGTGAGCTCCCTTTAGCCTTATTGTCAACTATCCCTGGCCATGCTGCATCAGTCCAGGCATCCTGGGTTGTTCAGGCCAGGTCTGTACTTTGGAGGTTTGTTGGGGGAGAACTTTCTATGCTAATTTTTCTTTCTTTTTTTTTTTAAAAAAAATTTACTTTTTGTGTTTTATGTACATTGGTATTTTGCCTATATGTAAGTATGTGTAAGGGTGTCGAATGCCCTTGAACAGACGTTACGGACAGTTGTGAGCTGCCATGTGGATGCTGGAAATTGAACTCAGGTCCTCTGGAAGAGCAGACAGTGCTCTTAACCCCTGAGCCATCTCTCCAGCCCCCAATACTAATTTTTCAGTTCCCCATCAAGACCTCTGACTCTCCCAAAGCAGACTCTTCAGCCAGAGTGAAGCAGCAGATATACATAGTTGGGACTTGTTGGACAAACCCACCTGAAGACAGAGCAGCAGATGGTGGACCAGGGTTCCTTGCCTGAAGTCAAGCAGGGCTTTGCCTGACAGGCGTAGGCAGTCATCTAGATTGTACGTGTGCTGAAGACCAAGCTTGAGTGAAAAACAGTAGTAAACCCAGGGGTTAACAAGCAATTCCAGCCCAGGTCATGGGCCTTGGCTCACTGTTTTACTAGAGATGCCCTCTTTACCAAAATAGAATGCAATCTTTATTACATTTTATTGTTAGTGAATAAGCGGAAGAAATTGTCACTAAGAGTAAGGTTTGGTGAAACTCTATCCAACCTATATGTGTGTATGTATATGATATACATTAGAATTTCACTCATTCATTGCCCATTGATTTACTTACTTACTTATATGCTCAGACAACCAATATTTCTGAAGAGATTTCTATGTGGTAGGTGCTATGACAGATCCAAGAAATATATATATATATATATATATTGTATGTATGTATATAGTGAGCAAAAAATGTAAGTTGTCGTATAGGGATGGTAGAAAGGTCTAGATTAGAAACAAATAAATTATATGTTTTAGCCATATAATTACCCATTATGATAGAGGCTATTAAGGAAAGATCAAACTTTGATGGAGAGAGGAGAAGTGAGAGGCGTGGTTACCTCAGGAAAGTTTTTCCTGGGAATGTTGTATTTGAACTAACATATAATTTTCCAACCGTAAATAGTTTTTGTATAATATTTCCTTGAATATTTTTCTAAAGCTGTTCTTTCCCCTTTAATGGAGCAAGTCAACGGTGTACACATTTTCCTCAGGCTTCCT
Source organism: Ellobius talpinus (assembly GCA_001685095.1). NCBI lineage: Eukaryota > Metazoa > Chordata > Mammalia > Rodentia > Cricetidae > Ellobius > Ellobius talpinus. The sequence continues at coordinate 10,868 of LOJH01011539.1, forward strand.
TCTTACTTTTCATAAACGGATTATTGAGGTAGTAGGCGCTTACGTGTGGGAAAATACCAGGATGACCCAGAGACAAGCACAGGCCAGCATCCCACAGAGGCTCACGGTGGATCTCATCTGTTCACTGGCCTCAAGCTTTCATCATCACTCTCTCCTTATTTTAGGGTACACCATGTAATTTGCAGGGCATCTCCATGCAGTACCCAGTTGTAGCATTCGTGACTTTACCAACAGTCCTGAGGATAAAGGAACACTCTGCCCCTGATACACAGTGGGAAAAGACGGTTCTGGTGCATTGGTGTCTTGAGTCTAAGGTCATGTATTAGCAACCATTTAAAACAACTGCAAGATCTAAATAAGAGTTCATTTGCACCATGGCCAGGGATCCTTTATGCCTGATGCCTGTTCTTTCCCAAATTCTCAGTGTACAAATACTGCCATCTTGAATACAGAGCATTTGGGGAGGCTGATTTCTGGGATCCATTTTCATGATCCTTGTCTCAGCAGCCCCCTTGCCACCTACAGTTGATAAACAGATTTTTTTTAAAGAGAATTAAAAACAGCAGTTATGTATTGGTGCTTACTGTGCATCAGACACTGGTGGTATAGGGCTTAGCTGACATGAATACCCACCTTTACTTGGTGGATGAGTCTCCAGCAAATAGGATGGTATGCTCTGGAGAACAGAAAGGGCAAGAGGGAGTCCATCGTGGGTATGGGGTTAGATGCATAGTTGAGAGGGTCAAGAATAACCTCCTTGAGGACATGCTATCTGTATCATATCCTGAGGTCATCTGGGGAAAAAGCGTCTGAAGCAGAATGGGCATGGTCACGTTCCTGGCCTCTGTCTGGCCCAGGACCAGTCGATGTGTCCCACCTTTGAACTTGAATTCTGTTTTTTTTCCCCAAAGAAACAATATTAAAAATGTTGCTTAGACATTGTTGAAATCATATTTTTAAGGATTAGGCTATATATTCAATTTCATTTTGAATTAGCCTATTGTGGCTTGTCCAGAAAGCCAAACCACCATGAATATTATTTCCATGGGAAGAATGTATTCTGACATTAACTCACTGACTTAGAAGTGAACTTGAAGGCAGCTGCTCCGTCCGCGGAGGGATGGCTGCGTTAATGGAGAGGCACCTTTCCTTTCCATCTCCCAAATAGGACAGAGCCTGACTGTACCGAGACACCCTAGGGATACAACCTGGCTTTCTTCTCTGTCTCTATTGTCTCCTTTGGGTTCTTTGGTTGCGCCTAGCCTTTTACATTCCCCCCTCAGGGCTTCTCTTTTTGCCCTTAGATCTCGGAATAATCCTCCACGAAGCCACATTGAAAGCCCTTGAGTCCTTTCTTCTTTCTTGGTCGAGCCGCTGGCTGTCTCGCCTTGCCTTAACCGTAGTCTCTCCCAGGTATCTCGGGCTTTTCTCCACACACATGCGTTTATTTGTGTTATGACACTATCTGCTTCTGGCAGCGGCAATACATTTAATGCCAGCAATAAGCATTGCACCTGGAAAGTCTGAATGCCTCGCAGATCTTAATGAATAGATACTCCGCATTGTTTATGACGCTAATGACTATCTTGTCTCCATTAAATAGTTCAATTCTTCCTGAGTCCTTGCTCTGTTCGAAACAATCCTATGTGTTCCTAGACATAGACGATCTTTCTTTTTCTCCTGTGCTAACCCGTGTTCCTTGATGATAGAGTGGAAAAGTTTTCCTTTTGATCCACAATGGTGTGGTGGAAGGTCGTATCTAGAAGACCAGAGTAACAAACAAAGAAGGAGGGCTCCGGGTATCTCTACTCTAGGAGGTTATTTGGATTAATTGTGAATTTGTGTTTGAAGTTTGCTGGATCTGTGTACAGTATATGGTTACTGCATCTCCACTGCAGGACAGCTTAGAATTTTCTGGAGGGCTTTTTAAAAGTTCTGGGCTCACCTAGAGTTTTGGACTTAGAAGGAGCCAACAACTTTCCTGACAAGGCTGAAGCTGCTACTGTTGCGGTCGCCGACCAGGGAAACACATCCTGAGAAGGTCTGGACCTTCCCTGGGGCTGGCGGATTCCTTGAATTAACGTTGATCTTTAATTAAGAGTTACTCGAATTATGAGGAATCCTGACCAATTCTTGCTATTGCTCAGCCTTTGGCGTCTACACCGCCTCAGTTTCTCCAGTGCTAGGCTTCATCTTGGGCACATTGCTCCTATCCAGTGTGGATGAGAAAGTAGAATCTGTTGTCATGAAAAGTGACACATTCTCCACGGCACACTGCCAACCTAATAGTTCCTTTCATTCTTCACTCTGCCGGGTTCGAGCTGAAAAAGAGCCTAGCTGCGTGGGCTCCAGCACATACCTTGCGAACTGGTTTGTTAAGTTTCCTTTTCAACTCAGGCTTAGAGGATCAGGAATGAATGGGGTGAGGGAGATCACCTTTTGCTGGAAAGAAGAAACTGTGTCCCCAGAGGCCCACATAACTGAACACAAAGGAGGCCAAGTCTGTTTGTCTCGGCCAAACAAGATCCCCACACTTACATCCAAATTAAAGGGCTTTGAACTACTTGAATAGGGCCCCAGCTAATATTGCTCTCCCCATCCAGGTTTGCTGAACTTATAAATATCAATTATAAGGCTGAGTAAATTATAGGGATGTAGAACTCAGCTTTGTTAGAGCTCTTCGAAGTGTCTATGCAGGGCTAACAAGGAGACTGCAAGAATCTGCTGCTAGGAATCCGCACATATTTATAGATAATTAATACAGAGAGGGGAATGGGAAATCAGGCTTGAATTTCTTAAAGCAGTAATTTAAAAATGCATTATGGCAACACATTAAGTTAGTGGTTATTCAACAAGGAAATGTGAAGATTATTAAGCTAATTAAAGGTAATAAAAACAAGTTAAAGTAGTCTGCATGTAACTTTGAAATTAAAAAGAAAAAAAAAATTCCCCTCCTTTAGTCTTCCTCTAGGCTGGGCAAGTCCCAGATGGCAATGGATACATAGGTAAGTTATAGGATTTCTGTGGAATAAGAAGTGATTTTTGGATTCAAAATATATTTGCTGGGGAAACTCCCCTCTCCTTCTTCCCCAAAGCACAAGGGAATGTTTCTGAGAAACTCTAGACCCTTTCGTGGAGACCCAGGAGCACACGCGTGCCTCCTTTCTCTCAATGTGAAGGTGACTAATGGTTGTGTCGGAAACCTGAAGTGGGAAGATGGTCTCCAACACATTTGATCTCACTCGCTGGCTTTCAGATTTTCTGGCCCCTTTCTTGATCTTTGGGCTCTCTCCCACTTCAAGGGAAGTGACAGCGATGTGAGCAATGGTGTCTCCTGCTTCTCCTTGATTGTAGCACCCATCCTCTGCCTGCGTGGAAGCACTCTTGATGTAAAAGACAACGTCACTCTGCAAACAGAAAGCTGAAATTGCCTGTGGGAACAGAAATAGACGGGGCTTTGCAGTGGACGCTTTAACCCTACGTGGCTCGTTGCTTAGAAGTTTCTTTGGTCAAAGAAAACTGAGAAGAACAGCAAGGCGGTGAAGACGACGATTAGAGAATGAAATGGCATCTATCGTGTGCAACGAAATAGCTCGTCCCAAATTTTATTTTGTTGTTCTGACTGCTTTTGTTTACCTGTGATTAGGGTCAAGGTAGCCACACGAGGAAACAACCAGACTTCCAAGGGAACCATTCCCCTACTGCCAGCACAATTAAACAGATTATTAAATGCTTCGGGAGGAAATCTTGGGGGTGTTTACTGTAGCAAAGGACTTTGCGATTTCAAATTAAAGCAAGCTCAGTGTTATTAATTCTGGTAGAGGACCCTTGTAAAGTTTACCACTGAGCAAATGGAGGTGTGCACCATTAAACGGGGTCAGAGGGCAAAACGTATCACGGAAGACTGTGCAATGATCATGCAGGTTTAACAACTAGGACAAAATTAGAATGAGGGTATTGAGAAACAAAAAAAGACTTGAAATTTGTCACACTTATACAGTTACGGAGAGCATTGTTGCCATGTGGTGACTGACGAGAGGTAAACATTGGGACTCATGCTGCAAAGAAGCACGATTTCCTTTCCTAGATTCTATAATATTCTTGATGAACTCAGACTTTCCTAAAACAGGGACTGGGGGAAATAGTTCATCCTTAAGAGCTATTTGGTCTCAGCACTTAAATTAAGAGACAGGGTTTAATATTGCAAATTAATTGGTCTGTGATTATGCAAATCCTGAGTAATCTATAACCTCTAAAGAGTCTGAAAAGGCAGATATTTCTTTGGGAAAAGCTTGACTACTTTTATCACTTATATCAGCAAACTCATGATCAGGATTTCAGGAGGACAAGATGAACAACAAAAAGGAAGACTTTCTTCAGCACAAGGGATCCTTTCTGGTCATCAGTGAGAATTGTTTGAAACCTTCAAAGCAGCTGTGGTCCTCATTACCGGAGTCCGCCTTTGCAAAGCACGCCTTTTTTCAATTATTTTCACTTTTCATTAGAAGCCTTTGGAGTTGTCGCGCACCTCATTAAGTTCACTAAAATACTATGCATTTAATTTTCATGTTATAGTTTGGAGCAAATTGTTTGACACGAAACCTGGCTTCCTTAGTCAGATTCTCAAGATTTCCATTGTCTGTCCTTTGCTATCCAGTTACCTTGGAGAGGACCGAATGAACTTGTGCAATTATTGCAATCAACGAGTCTAGGTTATTGGAGTTTTTTTCTGGGGGAAGTTGTCCAGCCTATGGTGTTGCCCAAGTGCCTAGGCCCTCATTACCGCGGCCTTTCCAGAGCTTTCCCCTGCCTGCTCGTAAAAGGTCCTTCCTGATCCAGCCTCCACTTTCATTAGTCATCAGTGAGCTAATTGAACACTTTTTCTCACAGCCTCTTTCTCCTCTGCTAATTTACAACAGGGGCTCTTTCCCTTGCTTGAAGTCTGCACACCCCAGGTCTTTGTAGCTTTTATCATTTTGCCCCCCAGCAACTGCTCAGTCAGATTTCTTGATTTGCCTCCTTTAATCTTTCTTCATATTCAGTCATGTCGAGTTCTCCTCTTCCTTTCATCACCTCCTTTGAACTCAGCCCAGGGTTTTGGGTCCTCAGGTACCCAAGTCACAGGACAGAGGTCTGGGTTTGGCCTTCTCACAATTGTGTAGGAAGGGGGAATTCCAGCAAAGGAATCTTGGATGCATCTTAAACTTACCCTAATTTCCATTTCAAAACCAAACATGACTTTCTACCTCCACTTAGCATCTCTCTTCTTACCATACTCCCAGCTCTTCTCCTTCAATAAGAAACCAGAAGTCTTCTGTCATCCTGAGTCAAGCCACAGATAGACCATTCCCTACTTTTTTAAAGGCAGTGGTACCCCAGGGCCTAGGAACTGCATTATCTTTCAGGACACTGGCCATCAAATAAACACTCTGCTAACCTATGGGGTCTTTGGCATTTCTAATATTCCCCACCTTGTGTCAAATCTCCCCACCATTTTCAAAAGCTGAGGAGGATACATGCGGTCTGTGGATCACCCGGAGTCTGGCGAACTGTTGAAGCTCACCGTTAGAGCAGAGCATTTCCTGAGCTGCATTAATGAACATTGCAATTCCAACCTTACCACCAGATCTGTGGACATTCCAGGGCTTTCCACAGCACTCTCCAGGGCAGCTTTGGGAAGGGGTAAGGGGTGTGTGTGACTGTGATCGAGAGGACACGGCTGGACACTCATGTCACCTGCAATCATCATGTCATGAATGGGTCCCAAGAGCTTCCATTTTATGTTAGTGCGTGTAAAGATGTCATCCCAGCAAAAGACAAGGCTCGGTACCATTGCCATTTAGGATGAAGTATGAGGACTTCGGCCCTCATTAGAATTGGAAATCAGGCTCACACTCCAGGCAGGATAGATCCCTCAGCTGCACTTGACGGGGCTCTATTAAATTCACTGCAGCTTCCCCGCGAAGGAACTCCGTGGTGTTAGATTCTTCATCTGCTCAGGGACTGAGTTTTCCATTTCACAGTTCACCCTCTTTCCTGGTAATAAATTGACCCGAACTGGAGTCCTGTGACTGTCAATTTGCACCGTCCCTTTGTACTCCCTCTTCACAAATGTGTAGGACCATGACAGGATATTAATATTGAAAGAGAACACCCCCCGCCCCTGTTACATTCTACCTGCCTACTCCTGCCTTTTTAGTTTGGCAAAAGCTTTCAAGTGAATGGAACAAAGGATTCTTTTCCCACCTCTCCCATGTTTCCTGCCCATGGGTGCCCTCCTCTTCTACAGTTGGATATTTGTCCCTGCGTAATTCTGAATGTTGATCTTGCTTCTTTGAGCTAAGAGAGAGCAGTGTGCCTTCAGGTCAATATCCTTCCTAACCACAACAGAATGTGAGCCTCATTCTCAGACAGAGTGCGATGCATGTGTTCAAAGCTGAAGAAAACATAAAAGGGGATGGGACTAAGGATGGAGACAGTTTCTGGGCGTTCACAGGTAAGCTGATACTTTGAGATTCTTGGAGATTAGTGTTCTATCAAACAACAGAACATCGTTGGCAAGAAGAAACCTAAGGGATTAATGGCCAGTGGGGGAAGCTGGCTGTGGGGGTATGGGGGACAGATGTGCACAGAGACAGGGTGTAAAGCCATTCTTCTTAGAGCTGGGAAAAGTTAAGGCATTCTGGGGATTGAGCCAGATAAATTTGAGTTAAAGCCTTTGAGATCGCTGATTGCAACAAGCAGGAACAAGTTTAACTACAGTTAGGCACAGGATAAAATACACACATGCACATTTGCACCCAAGTGTGCACAGCCAATGCTCAGCTGCAAGGTATTGCTTGTTTGTTTGATTTTTATTGGTTTGTTTTAATTTTTTGCTGATAGTTTTGTGTTACTGGCTTCAGGATAGAGGTCACCGACACATGCTAAAAATAATTTGAAATTATCAGAAGAGCAGTAAGCGGCCCCTTAACTGACACTTTGGAGACAGCATACAAAAGAGGGAAAAACCAACACCGACTGATATGCAGGTCTTCGCTGATTTAAATAGTGTGTGTGTGTGTGTGAGTGAGTGTGTGTGTAAATTGAGTAACTTCATCAGGAAGTTGAAAAATAAAGGAACTGCCAACAAAATACATTTGACTTGTTGCAGCTTATCGCCTTTAGGAATAATATAGAAATAACAGCCAAACTGTATGCTTCAGTAGTGAAGTCAGGGATTTTTTTTCTTTCATTTCTGCTGTGGAGTAATAGACCATGTCATAACCTACTGATTAATTTATTCTCCATAATTCTTCACATTGGCTGGGCCCAGTTTCAGGCTTTTATCTGTTCATGTGGGTTCAGCTGTGGTCTCGCACTGACTTCACTCAGGTGAACCCATGGGCTCGGGGCCTCCAACATGGCAGCACTCACTCAAGTGCTCCGCTGGTGTCAGCTGTAATGCTACATCTCTCTTCTCAGTCGGCTCCCAGTCAGTCTAAACAGTGACCTGGAGGAGACAGACGACAGCTCAAATGAGACAGGCATATTTCAAAACATAAGGAAGTTAAAGGTAGATCAATCAATAAAGATAATGGATTATTTATTTAAAAATGATCTGATGGTGTCACTGTCCATATTTCTCTCCTACAAATGCTTCAAGACTTCCCAGAGCCAGCAGCACAATAGATCTTATGTTTTGTATTATTATTATTATTATTATTATTATTATTATTATTATTACTATTACTATTATTAGCAGTAGTAGTTGTAGTATATTCTACTCTACGCTCGGGTTCTGGTGGAAGGTAGCAATCGTTAGCAGAGAGGGTCGAGGGGAGAATGAGAAAACAAGAGCTGATCACATGGACAACTATAAAATTATTTTAGGAGAGAAAGTGAAACATGGTTTACTTGCTTTCAGCTTTCAGCTGAAATGGAGTTTAAGCAGACGGAACTGCCTTACTCATGCAGGAATTTGGCAGGGCACTGGGGTTAACAAATTGAGCTTCATGACAAAGGTTATGGGATCGCAGATGACAACAGCTGGCCCTGAGTATCTGCTTAGTGTCCTTTTCATCTTACAGAAGGGAGCTGGAAAACGTACTTTGGCTCAGGGTTTCATCATCTTTGCTAAATAGATTTCTGTTTATTATACTTCTAATAATACTATTACTACACATTGATAAAAGTTAGACGCAAAGGAATCCATTAGCCATTACTACCCGCTATACCTTTTAAGAGGGAGGATGTTTTCAAGCGCCATGAAAGATCTAATAGTCAGTAATTACTGAGGAGTTAATACCTGTGTCCCTTCATTTTAATGGCACCATCAATTTTAGAGATGAAAGTTTGAATGAAAACTTTAGGGAACTTTCCTTGTAGGCACCCAGCCAAAGTGGAATTACCATACTTAAGGGCTCCACCATTTGAGCCCATATATGTGTGTGTCTTGATAGGATCATATCTTTGTTCTATGTGGATGTATTTTTTTCTTTTCTTTTTTTTTAAGATGACTGGGACTCAGAAAATAGCCTATAAAATGCTTGCCTTGCAAGCATAAGGACCTGAGTTTGATCCTCAGAATTGACATTAAAAAGACAGAGCAAGGCAATGTTCCCTTCTAATCTCAGTGTTGGAGAAATAGAGATAGGCGCATCCCTGGTACCCACTGAATAGCCAAGCCAACCTACTTAGAGAGTTCCAGGCTAGTGAGAGACCCTGTGTAAAGAAACTGAAAGGTGGACATCACTTGAAGAATGACATCTGAGATTGTCCTCTGGCCTCCACATACATAGGCACACATGAAAGCACGCGTGCGCGCGCGCACACACACACACACACACACTCCATTGATATGAGAGGTAAAATGGAGTCAAGCTACTTATATTTAGTTTTCTGTGTCTAGGAAATGTGTGGGGAAGCACATTGGGGAAATGTATTAATGTCCTGTGGAGAGGAAGACATATCAAACTAGGAATCAGGATATCTGGCTTGAAGTGTGACTTTAGGTGACTATGCTTACTGTTTTTTCTTTGTGTGTGTGTGTGTGTGTGCATGTGTTCGTGTGCTGTGAGTGTGTATGTGTGTGTGTATTGTTTTTACAAGACAGGGTTTCTCTATGTAGCCCTGGTTGTCCTGGACTTTTCTCTGTAGACGAGGCTAGCCTCAAACTTAGAGATCCACCTGCCTCTGCATCCCACGTGCAGGGATTAAAGGTGTGCGCCACCACTTCTGGCTATACCATGCTTACTCTCACCGTGGTCCAGTTTTGCTTGTACAATACAAAGGTTTATCAGTGTGCCTGAGGATTCTGTAAGAGGACATTCTACATTGCTCTTATTGCCTTGAAGTAGTTCCAGATTAACCTTTCAAAATTATTGGAAAATATTACCATTTGTATATCTTATTTTTGTTGTTGTTTGGTTCTTTCTTTTTTTCTCTCTTTTAGAAGTCTATAGAATTTCTGAATCCTAACAGATTTTTTAGTTTGGAAAAGATCCAAGACGACATGCTTTAGAAGTTCCCACACCATACATGCTTCAGTAAAAACTGAGTCACGTGTTAAAATGTTGACTCTTACATCCTACTCTGAGAATGTTTTCTAAATCAGTAGGTATAGGACAGGCATCCAAATTTGGGATTTGGATTTCTAACTTTTTGCTTTCTCTTTTGTTTTGTATAAGGTGCTATTGATATACTGTCTCTCCCACACTGTGAACATCACTCTGTTCTCTCAAACTATTTACTTACCAGACCAGGGAATGGACTTTGCAAATGAGCTACTGACCAAAAGCAGCAAAACCCTAGTCTTACAGATTCTGAGGTCAGAGCCTTTTCCAGGATACCACAGTTCCCCTTTTTGAATGCGAGTTATATGATACAAATTGAAAATTCCAAATGAATTTATTCCAGTCCACACTGCTACTCAGTTTGTCTTCTGTTGAGAGGCAATTTTTCAGTCAGCAACTAAGAGTCTAAATACCCAATAATTTTCTTTTCCTTCTTTCCTTTTGCCTTCTTCCTTCCCCCATCCATCCCCTCTTCTTTCTTGTGACCTTTCCTGGGCTTATGCTTCCATGAAGAATTAAGCCTGAAATTGGGCAAAGGAAATAAGACATATTTATGAGTGACAGACTTATGTACCAACTACAGACTCAAATAAACAGCCCAACAACTGAATACACTTTAAAACTGTTTGCATAATTTTACTTTTTAACAATAATAAAAAGCATGTTCGAAAGGCAGTCTTCTACACCCTGGCAGTAGAGAGGGTGAGATTGTATATTTTAGTCCTGAGAGATTTGCCCAAACTGTGTTGGTGAATAGAAAGATGTAAGAAGCTTTACTTCTCCCCAGGTGCTGAGCACACTCCAGTCCTAGGACAGGCTCACCTCAGCCTCTAGCATCTCTCTGGGGCTCCTCTTCCCTCCCACACTGGCTCTGCATTCCTCAAGTCTGAGTTTTGCTGACCCTCCACATGAGGGAGAAGGGCAGTGAAAACTCTCTGAGAAGGCTCTCTACTTCCTGGCATTCTCTTCTTTCTACTTGAGTTTGAGCTCAAGCTTGCTTCTAATTCTATGTTGAAAATTCCTGATATTAAAATCTGAGATCCCTTATGGTCCAAAATTGAAGAGCTCTTAAACATCGACATGATGTCACAAGTGGAAAATTCCACACCTAAACTCTGGTGACATATCACAGCCAAAACCCACAAGCATCAAAACTATTCTATGCAGTTACTCTCAGCCTATGGTTATGAGTTGAATATTAATGTAAACGAAATTTATATCCAGGTTTCTCTCCCAGATATCCTAGGATATTTATAAAAACACTCCAAAATCTGATGAAAATCTAATAACGGAAATACTTCTGGCCCCAAGAATTTCAGACAGGAATACTCAACTGTGATAAATGTGACCAGTAGGTGGGATAACAGTTCCAAAAAGTAGGGTACACAAAGGATCCTTCTTGCTTTTGCTTGTCATGGTGAGAGCTGCCCTGGAAAGAGGACTGTGTGGTAGGAAATTAACGGAGGTCTCTGGCTACAGCTAGCAAGGAACAAAGGCTCTCAGTCCCCTAGCTGGTAAAGGATGGATCCTCCACAACCACATGGGTGAAGCTGGAAGCTCATCTTTCTTTTGCCAAAACTTTGAGATGTGAGTCTTGGTAGGTCAGCGTTGATCCTTGAGGCAGAGACATACAAGCATACCGCACTCAGACCCTGGGCTAGGAGTCACTATAGAATAGAAGGAATTTGTTATTTTAAGCCACACTGAGTTTTGGGAGTAAACTGTGCTGCAGTAAGTAATCATTGCGGAGTTGAACATGACCAATTACAGACTAGGAAATCACAGATTTTAGGTGTCAATTTTTTAAAAGTTGAAATTCAGGGCTGGAGAGATGGCTGTGTGGTTAAGAGCATTGGCTGCTTTTTTCCAGAGGACCTGAGTTATATTCCCAGCACCTACATGAGGCTCACAATTCCATATAACTCTTGTCTCAGGGGATCTAACACCTTCTTTTGGCCACCATGGATTCTGGCTGCATGTGGGACATCAGCATTAGTGCAGGTTAAACACCCCCACACATAAAATAAGATGAATTTTTTTTAAATTATGATTCCAGGCTTAGCCTTCAGATAGTCTGACTTAACAAGTCTTGACTGGAACTCAGAAATCTGTTTTCAGACAGTCATTCTAGGTAGTTTTAATGTATATACTCTTAAAAGATCACTTTGGAAAACACCAGCTTCTAAGAGGTTTTATAGACTACAGCTTACAGGTGAAGAGAGGCCCTTTCTAGAAGCAGCTGCTGAGTTAAGAGGTCCAAGTTGGTCAGTGTCCTCATAGTCGGGATAATTTTGACACAGATAATCAGGCCTGAACGGCGCAGAGCAAAGCCCTCAGGAAGACCCAGGGAACAGAAGGTCATTCATAAGCCGAGGAAGGAGACTTCCGAAGAAAGACAGCTGCTGACACCTGGCCCTGTCTTCTGGGCTCCAGAGCTACAAGAAACTTAATTTCTGCTTGGTAAGCCACCAAGGCTGTGGTATTTTGTTATGGTCATCTAGCAAAATCAAATACCTACCAGCATAGGCTTGTACATGACTGTCTGTTCTCAGGCACGTATGAATGGCTGTATCCTATGTCCCAGTGATGTTGCGGATTCTACAATTCAAATAGATATTTAATATTCTTGTTCCAATGCAAATAACCTTTTCAGGCTGAACTGCTTTCTTTTTTTAATTTTTAAAACATGGTTACATAAGGCTGTTTTCATGAAAGTACATAATTTGTAGCTGATAATCTTGGTTATCAATTTGACTGAAAAAAATTAGAAAGTTGGTGAAAGCCTCCTTTTGGATATCTATACCAGGGCATTTCTAAAGACGATTGACATGTGGGTCACCAAACTGCGTACGGAAGACCTGTCCTGGGTGTCAACTCCAATTGGCAAATAAAACAAAAGCCAATGCCTGAAGAAAGCTGAAATGCACACTTCCAATCCAAGGAGCAAGCTCCCATGGGGACACTGGACTCCTTTCAAGCGGCTGTGATTTTTGCCACTGCCACTGCCATCCTCCTTGTCTGATTCCAACTTCCTGAGGTTCCAGCTTCTTCAGGACATAGACTCGCACCAGTCACTGACTCTCCAGGGACAGGCCTTCAGCCTCAGATTGGAGCAGCATCCTTGTTCTGAGGCTGCTCCATTCTCGAACTGAACAGTCATGGTTTCTACGGCTCTGTGGCTTGAGGAAGACGGCCATTGTGGGACTGTGCGTACCAATCATGTAAACCTGTGTAATAAATTCCCATTTGGGGGGGGTTATTGGCTCTTTTCTTCTGGAGAACCCTCGCTGACACAGCCCTCCTCTCCTTTTTCATCGATAGCAACGGCTTTCATACCATTATACTTCCTTATTGAATTCTAAGCTTCGCCTCTGACCCGGTGCAGGACAGAACATTTACAAACTCCATGCTTCTGCCGTAGCTCACGCTCAACCTCAGACGTCTTCGGAATCTGCTCTGCTCCACGTTTCTGTCCTTTGGGCTCCTGATACTTCTGGACTTTGGACTCTGTCCCTGTCCACCTTCAATGTGATTGTCAGTTTTTCTAGATATTTTTATTTCGCTAGTCACCTCTTTTTCTGATCCAGGATCCAGGGAGTGTTCCTGTAGTTATGTCTCAGTAATAAAATCATGTAGCCACACTCCGGGGAAGACCAGAAGGGATGTGAACGTGCTTAGATGCATGGAATGGGAGGGGCGTGAGCGTGCCAGTGGTGCCAGTGGATGGAGAAACCACTGGTGTGCCTTCAAAGCCTCAGACGGACTTTCTCCTCTAGGAGCTGGCTCCAAAACCATGGAAAACATGACCAGAAAAGACACCACTTCTACAAAAAGTGGAAAAAAAATCACAGACGTGGCCCATATTTTAACTGCAAGTGGAGGGCTTTTGATTACAAATAAGGAAAACTATTCTAAACAGCAGAAGGGTGAAATGCCATAGAATTCTCCTACAGGAGTTGCTCAATTACTGCAATGGCTGGTCTTTTAAACACAGAATGTCTCCTCTATTTAGGCTTATATAAGTGTAGTAGATTCAAGCCTGCAGTGGAGAAGAAAAAAATGGAAGGGCTTATTAAGAGCACATTCACCCCTATAATTCTACAGTCTTCATGAATCAGCAGCCTGTTCTCTGTAGGTTTACCAGTCATTAATAGTTGATATTATTTTAGGCTAACCAGTGGTTGATTCTTAAGCATGCTTCGGGCTCCAAAACTGTGCATACCAAGATTTCTGGGAACAGCTGGAAACCCATAATTATAGTTCACAGGGTACATGCTCATCTGGCAAAATCTGTAAATAAAGCTTAAAAAGCAAATATCCCATTTATATAAACAGCTTCTGAATACTGGGAGATCAATTGCCAAGGGAACAGAGAGCTAGCTTTCTTCAATTATTTCTTTCCTTCTATCAGAGGGTAATAATTTATTATTTTCTACAAGAATAAGAAAAAAAATTAATATTTAAAGACTCGGAGGTGAAGAGTGAAATATATCTAAAAACATTATCTCTCTTTGTGCCTTGTATTAGCTGGAAATATGGGTTGACTCTTCATTGTTGAAACATCAGAGAAAAAATTAGCTGGGGGAAAGTAATTTTCCTACTGGCATCTATCCCCTGCAGGTTTGTTCTAAGGAACCTTCTGGATTAGCTGCCAAAGACTGTGAGGTCTTTCTCTCTTAATGCCTTTTTAAAAAATTGTTTGAAATACTATAAACCAACAGGAAAGAAACAGTATGGGATCAAGAAATAATTCTATGTTCATAAATAGAAGACAATCTACTGTGTAAGTTGCCTTTGAAACAGGCAGTGTATACTGTAGCGTAGGGGGCGGCTGAGGTTTGCTTTCAGAACCCATTGCTGCTTCCCATTTTATTCCAAGCATTTATTTGAGAGTGGCTTTTGATGGAAAAATTTTAAATTGAATGAACTCTTAAGCAATTAATGGTTATAATTCTAGTAGAAGTGACATGATATGAAGCCACAGATGCACCACAAGAGTCATTCCAGTGACTGGTTAGTATTTGTGGTGGCAAAGGAATGAGAGCGTGATTGTCCCTCATCCCTGCATCAGCAATTAGAGTGGTCAGTCACGCTCAACTCCCTGCAGTATACCGCTGGGTTAAGAAGAAAGGCAAACACATTCTTTCTTTCCCCTTACAATATTTCTTACTTTAGTTTGGCTTTGAACATGTTTAAACTAATTATTTAGGTACTTAACACAATTTAAACAAAATAAATGAACCAGAAAAAAATGCAATTTGCCTATATTCGTCACACATTACCCTTCCTGGCACCAGTCACTGTCTGAATGGCCTGGGGGTCTGGGCCAAAGTAAAATCTGATTTGCGAAGATTCCAAGCTAGATGATTGTATATTTTAGCATATAGAAGGTTGATTATTGTGTATCTTGGGTGGAACCAAGGATGTTGGCCAGCCAGCCTGGCCGTATATTGCTGTTTTCTATCTCTTGAGCATGTGGATTATGAGCGCTGTTGCTTGTTATAGCATTTGCTTGATTCCATTCAGCAACCCTTTTATATCTTACTTGGAAATTAAGGCAAAGAAATCCTATTGAACCAATAAAAGAAGTGACTCAGATTAGTTAATAAAGTAGGAGGCTACAGTAATCTACAGCAACTTTTTTTTTTCCAAAACCTGTGGAGTCACCATGCATATCAAAAATACCCACGTCCATCAGTCCCGAAGTTTCTCCAACTCGATACACCTCTCCTTCTTTGGGAGATAATTGTTTTTCTGATTTTTATGGTCACCAATTAATTTTATGTTTAAAAATTCATTTTAATTGAAACACACAAGCTCACACATAAGTATATTGACCCCAGACCCATACATATGATTATTAGTATTTTAACCTCAGTCTAATTCTTTTTTTTGCTAAAAAAATTTTCCACCTCCTCCCCTCCTCCCAATTCCCTCCCCATCCTCCTCT
>LOJH01011540.1:0-21780 GCA_001685095.1 Ellobius talpinus
GACAATGAGGACTGACTGAGAAGCCAAGGACAATGGCACTGGGTTTTGATTATACTGCATGTATTGGCTTTGTGGGAGCCTAGTCTGTTTGGATGCTCACCTCCCTGACCTGGATGGAGGGGGAAGGACCTTGGACTTCCCACAGGGCAGAGATCCCTGACTGCTCTTTGGACTGGAGAGGGAGGGAGAGGGGGAATGGGGGAGGGGGAGGGAAATGGGAGGAGGGGAGGAGGTGGAAATTTTTAATAAAAAAATAAAAAAACAATTTAGAAGGCAAAAAAATGGAAAATGAGAGTGATTACAGGATTTTTAAAGAATGGGATGAAATTAACATGTTAATAGTAGTCTGTAAATTAATGTGTTAATAGTGTGTCTGGTGATGGAATTCACCATTTCTTAAGAGTCTGAACTCATTAGTGAGTGTGTTTATAAAGAGAAATGTCTCTTTTAATATTGAAAAGAAGGTTTGGATACCTTAGAGACTGGTGCTGGGAACAGAAGCAAGAGCACTGCACTTCCTAGGCTCGCAGTCCTAGGATGAACCAGTCTCTCTCTGCCCTTTCTCTTTCCCCACTTCCCTCTCCCCAGCCCTTTGCCATTGTTTCAGTTTTTACTTTTCCCTTTTGATGGGTCTCATTATATAGCCCAGGCTGATGCCAACTCACAACCTTCCGGTTTCAGCCTCAGCCTCCAGACTACCAGACTATCATAATTAGAGGAGTGTGCAACCTTGTCTAGTACAGAAAGTTGAATGTCAAAACAAACCAAACATAAAGCAACAGTATAACACAATCCTGCTCCCTTTTCTGGGCAAATATTGATATGAGTACATTCTCAGTAATTGTTCTTGAATCTTGTCAAAACATCATTGATGTCTGTACTGAACAAGAATGTATCAAGAATAACAATACTCTTTTTTCCCTGCAACAAATTAAGTATACTAAATGTTATTACATTTTCTCATTCAACAAGACCAGGTGGATGCTTATTCCTGGTTAGCCTATTTGCTGACATGGAACTGTATAGTTTCGTCGAGCTGTTATGCTGTATCTTATACCAGTGTTCAATATTACATATGTAGATGTGCGCCACGTGGTTTAGTTCACAGTTCATATGTTACGATCAAATAGGTAAGAGTTAAGCAAAACAGCATCAAAATCAAAGAATTCCTTCTGAGGTAAAGCTAGTTATGCTTAGGATTAAAATCACATGGTTTCATCTGCCCAGGAGGCATGCCTATAACATATGCAAATTAGTGATTGACAGCAAGCCATCCAGCATTCCTGAGTGTGTCAGATTGCATTTCTGAGTCATTTATGCAGCACACAGATTGTTCAAAGGAATTATGTTCAGAGTGGGCTGAAAGCTTAATTTTGAGACAAGTTGAACATTATATCCATTGTACTTTGATTTCGGCATTCCTGTTTGCATTTCATCCATGAAAGTTCCAGATTTCGTAAAAGATTTGGGTCCTAGCTGAAACTGGCTGGGCTGCCAAGATGGCTCAGAGGATTAAGGCGCTTGCCATTAAGATAGCCTGAGTTCGATCCCCAGGATCCAGGTGGTGAACCAACTCTCACATGCTGTCCTCTGACACCCACACCCACTGCAACATCCCTTCATGCTTCCATGATAAATAAATGTAAGAAACATTTTTTAAGATTTATTTATTATATATAGTGTTCTTCCTGCATGTATGCCTGCAGACCAGGAGAGAACACTAGATCTCATTACAAGTGGTTGTGAGACACCATGTGGTTGCTAGGAATTGAACTCAGTCCCTTTGAAAGAACAGGCTGTGCTCTTAATGGCTGAGCCATCTCTCCGGCCCCCTGCAATAAACATTTTAAAAACTTAGTAAAAACCAATTATCACAAAGCACAATTTCAAAGTGATTTTCAGTATCAGCTGTGTTCATAACATTCCTGTGAGATCCTTTTCCCTTCAGGATCCAGGTAAAGTCCGTGTTTTCCAATAGATCTCGGGCTTCTTTCCTCTGCTGACTCTATGCCCTTTCTTCCCTCTGTCCCCCGTGAAGTATGGCTGTAACAGAAAGATGGCCATCTGTCCTACAGAGTTCCATGTCATTTAGCATTTGCGCTCACTGTGATGTTATTTAACATTTATCAGTATAGGCTGCTTGCTTTTTAGATCCAGTGGTCCCATCAGGTTCTGATATGTGTTCCCCAGGGTACACATTATCATACATGTGCTCTTCTCCGGCCCAGACCCCTGTTCTGTCAGGGCGACCTCAGTGACTACTGACATCACTGCCCAATCACTAGGGTTTCGGGATGCTGAAATTTAAATTCTTTGTTTCCTGCTTCAATACATCAACTAGAATATTTCTAGAAAGATACACTATATCAGCAACAACTCAGCTAATGATGAGTGTTTCTAAATTTTTGGCAAAATAAAGTGTAAAATACAGTCCTAGATTCTAAGTATGAGTCAGTGATTAAAAGGGGAAGGAATACATCCTTTTAAAATCATTTTACTTCTTCTTAAGAAAGTGTATAAAGGCCCTTTGTGATTGCTTTGTAAAAGGAATAAAAAAATAAAAAAATAAAAATAGCTTTCAAAGATATGTTTAAGTGCTTGAGAGAAAAATTTTCTTTTCACCGAAACTTGAGAACTAGCTTCTGAAGTCTAACAGAGCAGTGGCTCTCAACCTTCCTAATGCTGCGGCCCTTTAATATAGTTCCTCATGTGCTGGCAACCCCAACTGTAAAATTATGCTGTTGCTACTTCATTACTGTAGTTCTGCTACTGTTATAAATCATAATGTAAATATCTGATGTGCAGGCTATCAGATATGACCCAAAGGGGTCATGATCCACAGGTGGAAAACTGCAGTGATAGCAAAGCTCGTCTAGGAATTAGCAATGATAGGTGATGGTGGGCAACAGTTATCTTAAGCATCTATTGCTCCATGATGCAATATAACTGCTACTTGGAATGAGTTTGTATACATCCACTAATTATAAGTTGGTGTTAGACTTCGAAATTTGTTGTTGTTGTTTTGTTTTTCACTTTAAAAAAATTAAAAATAAAATTTTCCCATAAAGTACATTTTAATTATGGTTTTCCCTCCCACTACTCTTCCAAGATTCTCTTCTCTACCCACCCACCCAAATCCTTTCTATTTCTTATTAGAATACAAACAGGCATCTAAAAAATAATAAGATAAAAGAAAAACAAACAAACAAGAGTAGGACAAACAAACATTTAATAAAAAGAGCCAAAGAAAGAGAACAAGAAACACATACAGACACACACAGAACACCCATAAAAACAAAACCAGAGACCATAACATATAAGCAAAGGGTCTGTAAGATAAGTAATAAATAAATGAACAAATAAATTTAAAAATCCCATACAAAGCACTGTAAGGCAAAAAAAAATTCCTCCTTCAATACCATTGAATTAATTTTGTGTTGGTCATATACTACTGGGCGTGGAGTCTTTCCTTAAGTGTGGTTTGAATACTCATTGAGACTCAGTTGGAGAAACCTTTGCAAGAGGTTATCAATAGGAGACATTAGAGATGGGGTCTGGCATCTACTCCCTCTCTCAGCACTGAGACCCGATCTGGCTTAGATCTACTCAGGCCCTGTGCATGCTGCCACAATCTCTGTGAGTTCATAAGAGCATCAGCCTTACTGTATCTAGAAGGCCTTGTTTCCTTGGTGTCTTCCATCTCAATTGGCTCCTACAATCTTTCTGCCTTATCTTGGGCCTTGAAGGGAGGGATTTGATAGAGGTGTGCCATTTTGACCAACTGTTCTGAGGTCTCTCACTCTTTATACATTGCCCAGTTGCAGTTCTCCATCGTTGCTCCTATCTTCTGTACGAGGAAGCTTCCCTGATGATGGCTAAGTGAGACACTGATCCATGAGTAGAGCAGAATGTCGTTAGGAGTCATTTTATAGCTGCATTCCTTAGGAGAAGAGCAGCAGTTGGTTTGTCCCAGGTTCTTGGAGAACCAGGCCATGTCAGAGAAGGATTCTATCTCATGGAGGGTACATCAGATCCAATCAGATATTGGTTAGTTACTCCTACAAACCTTGTGAAGGTATTGCACTAGTGCATCTTGCATCTAGGTCAATATTGAAGATTGAAGAGCTTGTAGTTGTGTTGGAGTTTACTCTTCTCTGGTATTGTGCAGAGTGTCTTCTTGTACTGTGCACACTAATAAGTAGGAGTGAAGGCTCTAGGTAGGCAGTGAGTTACATAGGTGCTGTCTTCAATAATAGGGCTGTACCATCAGTTTGTGGAGAGCAACCAATAGCCTTGGCAATAGTCAGTTGTTTGGTGCCCCTTTGTTAATAAGTCGATTAGATGCAACCTCTTTCCAGCACTGGAGGTTTCATTTGGTGATGAGAGATGTCTAGGGGAGAGACAGATGAACTGAAGGGTCATTGGAGGGGTTGTATGGGAACCTAATACCGGAGAAGCTTCTTAAAATATATAAATATATGAAAGAAATCTAAATTGGAATTGCCAAATAACAGGGGGAGACAAAGCCCCAACCAGGCTTTGAATATTCTTAAGACTTCATGAAAAGGATGAAGATCTTGGACAGGAAAGTGTTATGAGGAACCACAGAGCATCCTGGCTTCCCTCTGTCCTGAGCATATCTCTAACCAGGACAGAGAGGCCAGTCTGGAAAAACTGACCCATCTCCAAGTCAAGTTCTCAGGACAGCTGCCTTGTTGTCATAGCGAAATACCCAATGGGATCAACTTTGTAGGGAGAGGTTTATTTTGGCCTACAGCTTAGACAACGCAGTTAATCATGGATAGAAAGGCATGGTGGCTTGGGCAACTTGGTCCATGGTATTGAGAGCTTGTGGTAAGACTTCTTCATAACTTGGCAGACCAGGAAGCAGAGAATAGGACCAGAAGTGGGGCAAGACTCTAATCCTCAGAAACCCACCCATAGTGACTTACTACCAGTTGCTCCTATGTACAAAGGTTTTTATAGGCACCCAAAACAGTGCTACAAGGCAGTGACCAAGAGTTCAAATATAGCCGGGGGGAGGGGTGGTGGTGGCACACGCCTTTAATCCCAGCACTTGGGAGGCAGAGGCAGGTGGATCTTTGAGTTTGGTCTACAGAGTGAGTTCCAAGACAGCCAGGGCTACACAGATAAACCCTATCTCAGATAAAAATAAGAGTTCAAATATATAAACCTAAAATTAAGTCATAACAAATTGTATATCACAAGCATGACTATATGCAATGTCCTGTAATAGGAGCAATTTAGAGGTCAGCAGTTTGGGATCCTGAAAGTCACAGAAATAAACAGAGATAAAGATATCTGATATCCAGTAAAAACATCAGATGAGCTATGACAGAAGGCAAGGCTGTAATAGGCAAGCCAGGGGGAGACAACCAGCAACTCCAATAGCTGCAGATAAGATGAGCAGCAGATATAAGGTAGTAAATGTTGGAGAAACAGAACAATTAAAAATATAATGTACAGATTTCCTCAACATCTCTATATTCCAAAGGAATGCCCAATCGCCTGTTTAATTTGTGAGTGATAAGCAGCACCAGGTGGCTTTTCCTTTTTTTTTTTTTAAATCAGGTCTCTGGACAAATTCACTTCCATCCTTGACAACCTCTTCCAGGGCAACAAACCTTAAGAAGAACACGGGACAGTCTCTAATAATTATACTTTAATCTTGTCTTCTGAGGATAACCTTTCAGAGGTCAAGTGTCTGCCAACTGCACCTGGAAACTGAGCCATCCGGTCATCTGACTTGCCCGTATTTCACCACTGCTTCCGTCTCCACCCTTGAAAAACACATTCTGCTGAAGTATTTCATTTCTCAGGGGGGAAATACAGATTCTGTGGGTAGAAGCTTTCTTTCCATAGAAAATCAAGCAGATACATAGACAGATAAAGACAAACAAGTGAACAAATGAACACACAACAAACTGAATGATGGTACCACACCCCCAGATGTATTTCAGCGATGGAGGGAAAAAGTTGTAACAGACTTTTTGAAGACTTGGTTCGAGAGATGGCTCAGCAGACAAAGGCCCTTGCCATCAAGTCTACCAAACCTGAGTTCCATCCTCATGACCCATATGGTGAAACCGAGAACCAAATCCTACCAGTTATCCTCTGACCTCCACACTGGTGCCTTGGCAAGTACGTATGTATATATGTGTGCATGCAACACACACAAACACACACACATGTGCATGTGTGCACACACATAAATAACTTGATAAACACAGATTTGAGAATATGATTTTTCTATTTCTAGCAGATTAAATTAGATTCTATGATGATCAATATATCAAGAAAAACAAATCATTCTTCCGACATAATGAATAGACCGTTTGACTGAATTAATTAGTCAAAATGACACATTGTCACACTGTGGGAGACTAAAATAGCTTTAGCTTTCAGTAAGACAAAGTTTTCCAAAGAATTTGCATTTGATATAGATTAGTCAAACTGAAGTATTTCTATTAAATGGGTAATAGCATATAAGACCACAGTGGCCTCCTGTGGGCCTTAGCCAGCAAAGAGCTGGTGTGTACCATTTTGCCTGGAAAGTTCTTTTCAAGGTTGGCCTGACTTGCTGTTTACACCAAGCTTTGCCCAGATATCATTCTCTTAGTGAGGACGCTTTTGACGTCCAAAACTTAGGGCTGGAATTCATGGCCTCTTAACCTGGTCTCCATTCTCTCGCTTTTGAAAACATTAGTCAACTTTGGACATATTGAAAAATTGACTTATTCATGTCACAATATAAAGCTTATAATTGGTCTTTCCAAATAAAGCACGGACAAAGGAAATTTTCTCACGTGTTCAAAATAGGGTAGCAAGTTAGATATGTTGAACCATGTTTTCCCACATGACTGGATGGTGGAGTGTGCACAGTGAATATCTGTTCAGTGGTTATATGATGAAGGGAATCAATATTAAGGCTCAATTTACAGTTAGGAAGGGACTTGGGGCTGCCACTGGGTAGCTGGTCTTAGGTCTAATAAGTAGACTACATCAATGTATTGACAACACCTCCATTTTAATTTGGCTGGCTCTGCATTGTATATAAACCCAGGAAAAATCAATAGCTCATACTATTTGTTTTTTAAATGAACAATTCAGGTAGACCTCTGTCTTGGAATTTGGAGAGGCTAAGGAATGGCCAAGTTTCACAAGGAAATTATTTAAATTGCAATAGGACTGTGGGAGCAAGGGACGGTTCTAACAAATGGCTCTCTAGCATTTGCCTCCCCCACAAACTAACTCCAACCAACAGAGTAGCATTTGTTATTGATAACTATAACAGATGTCTGTTTTTAAAAATGCTTTAAAAAATCTAATTCTTAAACCACTGAGATAGAGACATTCTAGTACAAGTGCCCAAAGCTGCCATCACAGGAAATGCCCAATAAGAAAAATAAGCATTTTTTTAATACTTAAAACAGAAGGAACTAAAGATCAATGGAAGAGTTCTCTCTCTATAAGACTGTGCCAGTCAGATATACATACCCAAGACCTCTAAATAACAAATGGCTCTCTAGCATTTGTGCCCCCCCACAAACTAACTCCAACCAACAGAGAAGCATTTGTTAAGATGCTACTTATTGTTAAATAAGAGTTTTAGATTAATAATCAAGAACTATAGAAAGACAGTGGGTGGGGACCCCAGAGGCACCTATGCGCACATCCCAGCTGTTTGAGCATCAAGAATTGATCTACGGAGCCTTGAAGAGATGACTCTGTATATAAGTTCATTTGCTATGCAAGCACCTGAATCTGAGTTCAAATCCATAGCATCTAAATAAAACAAAACAGAAAGCTAAGAATGACTGCAGATGCCTACAATCTTAGTATTACAGGTTGAACCTAGGAGCTTGCTGTCCCGCTAGCCTGGCCAAAAGAACAATGAGAGAACTCATTTCAAGGCAATAAAGTGGAGAGCAATAGAATAAGGCATTCAATAATCTACTCTGATGTCTACATGTATGCCCATGAGGTATGCACCCTCATATCCATGAACCACACACACACACACCACCACCACCACCAACAACAACAACAACAACAAGAACTGATCTAAATAAGGAAAAAAACAAGAGGGCATACTTGGCTCCAACATTAGACTAAAACCCCAACCACAGGCTGCTCTTAAATATGTGTATAGCCTTGGGACTGGGCAGTGTTGGCTTAAGATGTAGAGGAAATTTACATTTACATGGAAAGGGTTTTATTGTTTCTCTAGTGTTAGATTCACCAAGCAATACACATCAGATACGTAGTCACAAAATTCCAGCCATTAGAAAAAGCTATCTCAGAAAGGCACATTTCAGTCTACATACAACCATAAGGGAGTTTGGAGAGCTTCATTTTGATTTCTTGAGACCTTTCCAATCACCTCTAATTCCAAACGATCATTTGTGTCACAATGCATTAAGAGAAAAGGTTGGGGCTTAGCTTGTGCCCTCTTTTTTATTGAAAGTAGTTTTGTGCTCACTTAAAATTCTTTGCAAATCCTCAGATTGGTCCCAGAAATGTCTGATTCTCAGGGGGCCTTGGAGCTCTGAAGTTGCTGGAGTTGGGCCAGAACACAAGCAAAATGTCTGGCCTCCCTGCAGTCCCACAGAGCAGTTATAAAAATCTGGAATAAACTAAGCTCCCTGACTTAGATGAATGTGATGGGCTTCAAACATTGTCAAAGTCAGACCCTGGAAGAAGTAATCAAGTTCATAGGCTGCTTCTGAAATAAATTCATTGCCTTCATTCAGAGTCACGGCTGTCTTGGGAGAGAACACTAGATGTCACTGCTCCCATGAAATGCCCTATTTCGAATCTATGTGTGGGCATGGAGGTACACTTAGTACCTTTTACCCCAACTGTCTTCATTTTTAACACTGCAGACTTAGTATTTCACAACCAATAACACCCAAGGAATTTTAATTAGTTCATAAAAACTAAATCCACTTAGGAAAGACACAGTACTGTGATTTTGATCATTAGTACAAAATTCTACCTTACTCTCAACCCAATCAATCAGATTATCCTCAGAGTGAATGAGACATAAGGGACATAAAGCCATAACACCCAGGCAAGACAATGCCAGTTGTTGCCACATTGAAACTCTTTTCATTATGTTATTGAAAGTTACTGTTCCATGTTTCCTAATATGTCCCCACCTCACCCCTTCCCTAAACTATCATCATGATTTGACAGCTGTATAGTTGCAGGCTGACCCAGATGGATGGTGGTGGGTGTTCTTAACTAGGATTTTTCTCTGTTAGGCAACTGTTATGCATTCTTTCTCTCAGCCCTTTGCCATGGTAATAAATGGGTGCAAAAGTAGAGGGCTTTGAATTTTAATCCAGTCCAGGCAGAAACACTTCAAGTCTACTCTAGAATATGCTGGCAGGATCGTGTGGGTACCCATCAGCAGAAGGTACAGTGCACCCTGTGAAATAATAAAAATATCTAAGATGCATGAATAACAATATGAAGGGCAAACAACTCTGCCATTACTGTGTATAAAAAGTAAAAATTCAGGACTCCTCTGTGCTTATGCATATTCAAGGATTGGAAGAAACATTCTCTGACACCTGCCTCCATTGCTGGAGTTCATTACATTGTCTGGGTTCTCATTCTAAAATTTTCAAAGCTAAAAGACCTAACAAGTCAAGTATTTCAAAGGGCATTTATCGATACTTTGTTTATCTGAAAAGAAAATGAAATTTTTCATTGAACTTTACTCTTATGCACTTAGGAGGGGATTCATTTCCACACAGCATAAATTCCCAGCAGGAAAATTTAGAAGAAACATATTTCATGAAAGGTATATATTTCAGAGTTAGAATTTGGGAAATAAACCACTCTTGTTATGAATCACTTATATGTGTTCATGGACATCCATCTTAAAGCAGTGAATAATCTGACATTATGAGAGTAAGTTTATGTACTCCATGTGTAAACTTATACACTCCATGGTAGGATTATATCTTTATCAGTGGAGCAGTATTGGGTATGGGTTCCAGCTAATGGAGTGGGTCTTAAATCAGGTCAGGTATCGGTTGGTTAATCCCACAGGCTTTGTGCCACCATTGCCCTAGAATACGCTGCAGGCAGGGCAGCACTGCAGATGCTTGTGCCTGGGTTCAAGGCTGGGTTGGTGTCCCATTTCTCCTTTGGTAGTGTGCAGAATGCCTTCTTGTACCAAAGACACTAACACGTAGTGGTGAAGACTCTACAGGCACCAGATCAAATCCTCCAAGTTCAGTGAGTTGTGTAGGTGCTGTCTTCAGCTTTGCTGTCAGTTTGTGGAGAGCAAACTATAGTCTTGGCAAAAACTTGGGTTGTTTAGGGATTCCCATAGGACCCCTTTGGCCAATAACTCCACTAGATGTAACCCAACCCCAGTACTAGAAGTTTCATCGGGTGACATAATTTGAATTTGGAGACTTCATTTAGATGCCCTACATTATATTATATATATAATGTGTGAATGTATGTTTGTGTGTAAGCTTCTACTGTATTCCATCCCACCCCTCAAATGGTCTCTAATTTTAAATGTCCCTTCCTACTCCCCACTCCCCACATTCCCTCTTATCCCCCTCTTCCCTCTGTCTCCCGACTTGATCCTCTTGTTCCAGTAACCCCCACCTATCCATAACTTCTATTTCCCTTTCCTAGAAGATCTATCTGTCCCCCCTCCCATGCCTTGCTCTATAATACTCTGTGGTTCTAATGTAGCTTTTTTGTCTTTGCATTCATGGCTACCATTCACATATAAACAAATACATTCCATGTTTGTCTTTCTGGTTCTACTTTACTTCCCTCGGGATGATTTTTTTTTTTAGTTCTAGCGATTTACCTGCAAATTCCATGATTTCGTTTTTTAACAGCTGAGCAATATTCAATTTTCTTTATACATTCTTATGTTGAGGGATCTAGGACATCTCCAGTTTCTGGCTATGATGAACAGAGCAGCAATGCACACGCATGAGCAAGGGTCTGTGGTAAGATGAAGTGTTCTTTGGGTATAGGCAAGAGTGGTGGAGCTAGATGTTGAGGCAGATCAATTTTCATCTTCCTGAAGAGCTGCCACACTGATTTCTAGAGTGGCTGTATGAATTTACATTCTAACCAGGAATGGAAGAGTGAATCCTTGCCAGCATGAGCTGTCACTTGTGTTATTGATCTTAGCCATTCTAACAGATGGAACCTCAAAGTAGTTTTGATTTACATTTCCCTCATGGATAATGATATTGAACGTTTCTTTAAGTGTTTTTCAGTTGTTTGGGTTTCTTCTTATAAGAGTTTTTGTTTAGATCCGTATTCCATTTTTAATTGGGTTAGTTATTTTCTTGATATTTAGTTTTTTGAGTTCTTTATATACTTTGGATATTAGCCCTATATTCGTTGGTAAAAAAAAATCTTGTCCTATTTTGTAGGCTGCCACTTTGTATGAATGATAGAGGCCTTTGGTGTATAGAAGTTTTTCAGTTTCATGAAGTCTATTTATAAATTATTGATCTTACTGTTTGTGCTGATGGTGTTCTATTCAGCAAATTCTCTCCTGAGTTAATGAGCACAAGGAAATTACCCACTCTCTCTTCTATCAGGTTCAGGGTATCTGGTTTTATTTTGAGCTCTTTGATCCATTTGGAGGTGAGTTTTGTGCATGTGATAAACATGGAACTATTTGGATTCTTCTACATGCATTCACCCAGTCTGACCAGTGCCATTTGTTGAAGATGCTGTCTTTATTCCAGTATGCATTTCTGGGTTCTTTATCAAAAAATCAGGTGTCTGTAGGTATGTGGATCTATGAATTTTCAGTTTGATTCCATTGATTGACATGTCTGTTTTTCTTCCATTACCATGCTGTTTTTTATTACTATAACTCTGTTGTACAGTTTGAGGATGGGGGTAGAGATACCTCAATTTGTTATTTTATTATTAAGGATTGATTTAACTCTCTCTATCTCTGTGTATATGTGTGTTTCCATATAAAATTGAAAATTGTCCATTAAAGATCTATGAAGAATTTTGTTAGAATTTTAATTGGGATTTCATTGAATCTGCAGATTACTTTTGGTAGGATAGATATTTTTACTATGTTAATCTTACCAGTCCATCAGCAGAAGGGATCTTTCCATCTTCTGGTTATCTTCTTCACTTTCTTTCTTCAAAATCTTAAAGCTTTATCATAAAACTCCTTCACTTGCTTGGTTAGAGATCCCCCCTCCAAGATATTTGACATTATTTGAGGCAACTGTGAAAGGTATTGTTTCCTGAATTTCTTTCTCAGTCCGTCATTTATATATAGGAATGTAACTCATTTGTGAGTTAATTGTGTATCCAGCTACTTTGCTGAAAATGTTTATCAGCTGTGGGAGATATTCAGTGATATTTTTAGGGTAACTTATATATACTGACATATCATCTGCAAATAAGGAAACTTTGACTACTTCCTTTCCAATTTGTATGTCCTTGTTCTCCTTCAGATGCCTTATTGCTTAGCTCTAGCTAAGACGTCAATCACTATATTGGATAGGTATGAAGAGAATTGACCGTCTTTTCTTATAGAAAGAGTGAGACCAGAAATCCTGGGTAAAACTAAATACTACTGTCCTAAGAGTAAATAAATAAAAAAAAGATAAAAATGACTTCTATTGACATTCTGTTATGTGGATCAGTGTCTTACTCAGTCCCCATCAGGGAAACTTCCCCTTACAGCAGATGGGAAGAAATGTGAGACCATAGCCAGACATTCTGAAGAGAGTGATTGACCTTGGAATAGCCCTGAATGGGATGCCTGTCAAATCCCTCACCTCAGGGAACAGGGAACCTATGTAAGAGGAGGCAGAAAGAGTGTGAAACCCTGAGGGGCTGGAGGGCACCAAGGAAACATGGTCCTCCAAATCAGCTGAACAAAGCTCAGAAGAACTCGCAGAGTCTGAAGCAGCACCCGGCCTGCATGGGTCTGCACAGCTCGGGTCTTAGAGCTGAAAGGAGAGGCAGACACATGCTTCCACCCCTAACTCAGAAACTATCTTTAATATGCAAATGAAAAATTGGTCTTTTTCAAGGAAATCTCACTGGGGAAGCAAAGTACTCTTAAGGATAGGATGCTTGTCCAGCAGTAAATGGTCAATAGAAAATTAACTCAATGGCACCATCGGAGGTTCCTTGTCTCACAATGTCATGTCAGGAATTTTTTCCTAATGTTTGTTTGTTTATTTATTTATTTATTTATTTTGTGTTTTTTGAGACAGAGATTCTCTGTGTGCCCCAGTTTTTCTGGAACTCACTCTGTAGACTAGGTTGGCCTCATATTCAGAGATCTTCTTGCCTAGGTTTAAAGGTGTACACCACCACCGCCTGGCTTTTTTTTAATTTATTTATAATTTTTGTTTCTTTTAACACACAAATCCTTTGCATCTATATTATGGCTTCCAGTTCAGAGTTTTTATGGGATTCCTGAGTGCGCAAACAAGTGGGTCTCTGCACCAATATGTTTCATGTACTTTCTCCTGGGCTCTTTTCGTACTGCTTGCTTTGACCTATTCTGATGTATTAGCTCTGTTTTATTTTATTATATTTTATTTTATTATTATCCCATAGAAGTCTGTTTGTTTTTTAATGGGAAAGGTGGTGAATCCAGATGGGAGGGAAGGTGGGAAGGAACTGGGAGGAGTAGAGAGAGGAAAACCATAATCAAAATACATAATATAAGATTTTAAAAAGCTACTTTCAATAAAAGGAAGAAAAGAATTACATTTTTATTAATATATGTGTAAAGAAATACTTTTTTAAATAAAGGAACATTTATAGATAACCTGAAGAAATTATCAGTAATCTGTCTTTTTTAAAAAAAAATAAAAAAACAGAGTTATTTATTTTTTATCTTATGTTTTATGGGTGTTTTGCTTGCATCTGTGTGGATGCTTGGACCACATGTGTGCAGCTCTCACAGAAGCCAGAAGAGGACATCAGAGTCCCTGGATGGTTGTGAGGCACTGGGCGGGGTCTGGAAACCACATCTGGGTCCTCGGGAAGAGGGTCTTCACTATTGAGTCAACGCCATAGCACCAGAGCTAACTTTTATTCTATTATCCTTTATGTTTAATACTTAGATTTTTGTGTCTTTTGTACATACTACTAAAAATTTCCCCTACAAAGTACCTATTTTTTAAGTTTAGTAAAAGGCAAAAATATGTAAATTTCACGGTAAGGAAACTAGGCAACGTGCTATGTAAATCTAGTACAAAACTTACTATTTCTAAAGTAAGCATCAAATCTTCAATGTTCAGATTGTCACACATACAAACTGGCTAGAGCTGGCCTACAGGAAATGGGCTTCATTTATGTAGGCTGAAAATCCATTCTTTTCACCAGAGGGGTTGCCTTGCTTCAACGTTAGAAGTTCCCTTGGCTTCTCTTTCCTTTTCATATTAGTTTTTAAATTTTTGAAGTTTATTATCTGTATATACTACACTTCTATCTTATTATCCCCTCACTCACCCTCACTTTCTCTTATGAGCCTCCCACATCAGCTGATCCTCTTTTCTTTCCAACCACCTCCTGCCCCAATCATGTTTGTTTTTGCTGGTGCTGGTCTTGTGCAAGTGGTCACAGCTGCTGCACGTTCATGACTGCCACGGCCATGTCACATTCAGAAGACAGCATATTATAGGACTCTTCCCCCATGCTCCAGCTCTCATAACCCCGCAAGCCACTCTTCCACAATGTGCTCTAAGGCTTCTACACATACACTGTGCAGTTGCAGTTTCTCTCCATTTTATTTTGGCTGTATAATCTGAGAAATAACTACTTCTCTTTCCAAGATAGTTACAGGACTCAGTGTGCCATCCAGGGGCCTCCCGACGAGTGT
Organism: Ellobius talpinus; assembly: GCA_001685095.1. Classification (NCBI taxonomy): domain Eukaryota; kingdom Metazoa; phylum Chordata; class Mammalia; order Rodentia; family Cricetidae; genus Ellobius; species Ellobius talpinus. The sequence goes on from LOJH01011540.1 coordinate 14,894, forward strand.
CTCCGAGGGTTCTCACAAGTCCATTCTGATGTACGAGCTAGAGGGGTGTCGGTTATGAGCCCATAAAGGAGAACTATAAAACTGTACTTTTTTTATTAATTAAATTTATTCCTATAATTTACATCCCCGTTGCAGTCGCCCCCCCATCTCCTGAGTCAACTCTTAAGAGTAAATGCCCACCAAGCAGGGTAGGCTGGCTAACTAGATCCCCAGAAATCTTTGTCCCTGACTTGTTAGCTTTGGTATTGCAAACACATGCCATCATGCCTGGCTTTAAAACAAAACAAATCAACCAATCAAACAAACAGCAAAACAAAACAGAAAAGAAAAAAAAAACCACATAGGTTCTGTGGATCATATTCTGGATCTCATAATCTCACACCAAGCACTTTATTGGCTGAACTACCTACTCAGCCTATCTATCCACTCCCTCCTCAACCCGGGAGCAAACCAAGGTCAAGGAGATTTAAGACTTGTTTTACTGAATTGAGACCCTCCTACGGCAGTGTCCACCACCCGCTAGAGCTCTTCCGAGGAGGCAGCCTGAAGGCTCACAGTGATCAGTACAGCTGCCAGGCTTTCTGGCAGAGGGCCACCAATGATAAGTGAATGGGCTATGATTATTGCTGCTCTTCTTTGTTTTGTTTATTTCTTTGTTTTGTAGAATCTCACGATGTAGATTTCACAGCAGCTGTCCACGAACTCGGCTGTTCCTGCCTTGGTCTCCTGAGTGCTGGGTTGCAGATGCGCAGCCATCCTGCCCACCTCCAGGGATACATTGTAAGTTTTGAACACACAGTATTTTGGTGCTCTGCATGGCATGCAGTTACATGAGGCTGAGGTGCTTAACTGTAGAGGTGGTTCCTCCATCCCCTTATTTTCCTGCATGTTTGACCACAAATCTACAATAGAAAGCTTGAACACATTTCACCTACATCCATAGACACTACTGGCTTGTGCAGAGGCTCCATCTTCCAAGCTGTTCAGGATCCAAGTCCTCTGATTTTCAAACCAGTGGCTATAGATTTAGCAATGAGGGGAAGAGACTGCAGGTGCTTATTTCTTTTGTTTTAGTTTTTTAAATGATTTGTTTATTTTTATCTTATCTGTACTGCTGTTTTGCCTGCACATGTGTCTGTGTGAAGGCACTGGAATCTCTGGGACTGGAGTTTCAGACAGTGCTGAGCTGCCATGTGGGTGCTGGGAATTGAATCCAGGTCCTCTGGAAGAGCAATCAATGCTCTTATAATGCTTAGCCATTTCTCCAGCCCCATCAATTTTATTTTTAACTTTAATAAGAGAACTGAAAAATAAAATTCAAATATGCATTTGATATATGATACAGTAGCCCTTGAAGATTTGTGAAGAGAGAGAAGACCGTGGGATAAATGACTTCAGAGTAATTTATTTTCTAAATAGAAAACAAAATTAGATCCCTCTTTTAAAGCACAAAAAAGCAAATAATTCCAAAGGCGTTACAAGTAAATACAGAAGAGTGTTTTTATGACTTTCTATTATTAGGGAAAGTTTTCTTGCAAGATGAGAAATGAAAAATATTGGAACAAAATAATTGAAGTTGACAACCTTATTATTTAGAACTCATCCTCATAAGAAATTGAGTGGATATGTAAATCATAAGTTGACAGTATATGTTTCCAACACAGACAAGGGTTACTATAACCAAGTAATACAAAATCCACAAAGAGCTATAAAGACAAGGTGTAAACACAGAAGAGGGTTAGCTAAACAAAACACTGAAAGTCTGGGGCTGGGGAGATGGCTCAGTCAGTAGAGTGTTTGCTGCATAGTCATTAGCACCTAAATGGACCTGTCTCAGCACCCACATGATAAAGCTTCCATGGTAGTATGTCTACTACATCTGAGAGCCCAGTAGTGGGAGCCAGGGATGGAGACAGATGGATCCTTGAAGCTCACTGATCACACAGCCTAGCAGAGTCAAATGAGATCCAGGTTTAGTGAGGGAACCTGTTTCAGACAAAGAGAGCAATCCAAGAAGACACTCTATGTTGATGTCTGCTCTCCATGGGCAGTGTGTACATACATGCACATATCCACATGAACATGCATACTAGTCCAACGCTGACATCTTCAAGCCTGCTTGGCAAGGATTCAAAAGACTAATAAGCCATATGCTGCTGTCTGGAATGCATGTAAATCCCCTCATCTAGATGAAGATGAAACATAGACTCGGGGGAGAAATTAATGAAGTTACTTATACATTTTAGGGGCTTAATAATAGCATATTAATCTTACTATATTTGATACTAACAACAAATTTGCGAGGGAATGTTGCTGATTATGATGAATTTTCAAATACGGAAATTGTATAATAAGTGGAGCAATCAAGCTTACATGCAACAGCAGAGACAACACGCAACCTGAGATTTTCTATAATACTTAAGTCCAGATTTCTAACTACATATGACTCTTGTTATTGTTATTGTCTCTATATATTTACATGCAACAAGAACCCCTGCCAATTCCTAAGGTCTATGGAGAAAACATCTTCACATTTGCTCAAAATGATTGTACAAAGAGTAGCATGAAGTTTCCAGGCTCAGTCAGTAGACATGAGATTGATTGCTATGACTGGAGCATTATGAGGGCCAGCACACACGTATGCGTGCACACACACACAAGCACACACACACACAAACACACATACACATAAACAACATCACTGTTCTATTCAAATAACAAGAGGTTCGAAATGGAAAGTCTGAGTATGCTGTAGATAAATATACAAATAGCTAATATACTCAGTTCTTTTTACCTAAGAAAAGAACACATACTTCAAAGGTAGCAGACACAGCATGTTTACAGCTTCAAATGGTCTCCTTCACTGTCTTTGCAGTGAGCTAAAAATCAGTTCAAATGTAGGTATGAGCGGATGAAACTGCTGAACTGATGAATAGCAAACAAACCATCTGAAAAAGCACATGCTTACTCCGATTTCCTGCTCTAAAGTTTCAAAACAGGCCGAGTTAAGAAGAGACTTTTCCAGAAAAATTGAACAATCACTTGTATGTTAAGACAGAAAGACCACAAAGAAACACACACATTGACCTAAAAACATCTTTAAACTGTTTTTTGCTCGGGGCACAGAACTATGACAAATCAAGCCACGTCTGTGCCTGTAAGGAAGAGTGACTTGCAAGGCAGCTCTTCCCAGACATGGGAATAAGATGCACATTTTCATTTCCTTCAGGTCAAACCCTGGCCCAGGGAAGGAAATAAGCCCTGTGGCAAGTCACGTGGGCAAGCAGCTAATCTGGAACACATTTGATTAGCTTGGCATTGCATACTTCTGTAACACTGAATGGGCACATTTTCCAGTTGAGATACAATGATTTCACAGTCATCCAAAGAAACAGTAGTTGCGCATCATTAAATCCTACTGGGAGCTCAATACAACCCTGGGTTCCGACATGGATGTTCATTTGCCAAGTTGAGAATTCTTTAGAATTTCTTTGAGCTTGGGCTCCTTCTCTCAAAACATAGTATCACCTATTGTATGGTGAAAACGGCCAAGGAAAAAACACCCTACTGCAGACTAGACCCCAGGCACCAGCCTTGAAACCCAATCCCTGAGTCAGGCTGCAGAATCCCACCAATCTCTGAGGTCCTGAGCACAAAATCCCACCAATCCCTGAGCTTCCCTCAGAATCAGGTTACAAAAATCCACCAATCCAAAGTCAGGCTGGAAAGCTCTGCCCTCCCCCCCCAAGAAATCCTATATAAACTCTGTACCCTGTTCCGTTTGCTGCTGTTTCTCACCCTAGAGGCAGACACCCTCCAGGATTCTTCCATCCCAATAAATCTCTTGTGTGAGGTTTGTTGTCTGATGTGATAACTTTCCCAGGATTGGAGGCCAGAGTAACAGTTTTTGCTGGAACCTGAGGGGAATAGAATTGTAACACTTTCCCCGGGGACACTTTCCCAGGGAAACTTCTCTAGAGAGCTGAATTGTTATACTCTGGGGGAAGGGGTTACCTGAACAGAGCTGTAAATACTTCTCTAGAGCACAGCAGAGCTGAGATGTATCAATTTTGCTAAGAAAACATGCCCCTGCCAGAGCAGAGTTGTTACACTTGCATCTGGAAAACCTTTCTCTAGAGACTGCTATGCTTACGGTGATTTTGTGGTATTCCTTGGCTACCAATTCCATCCAAGCTGCAACGTTTACACCTATGACTTAGACTGCATCTCCAAAATAGTATGAGTTGCTTTTCCAAGAGCCCAGACAACTAGGAATGTCCTTTCAGGATTTCTTCATGCTGGGCTCCAGTCTATGAAAATGAACTTCACAAATGGAGTGACCAAGCAGTAAAAAAATGAATGACAGCAGCTAAGTCATGAGAAGAACTGTCCTAAGACTGCCCTTGTTAGTTCAGAATACAGGCATTTTCCTTTCTGAGACTTAGTATTTGTGTTAAGGTGTTATTTTACAGTGCTCCTCACTAGAAAGATGCACCTACTATTTACATTGTTTTTAAACTCATGGCTTTAAAAAGAAAACAGGATTTCAGAAAATTAGCACACACAACAACGTACATCAACCCCACTATGTAACATCTAACATCAAAACTATTTATTTGCTCCATTCTATTACCAGTACAGTATTTTTTTCATAATAATGTCCCTTTCTTAATTTGTAAGCCTTAATTTTAATTAGCAAATAAATTTGTATGCATTTATAGTATGCAACACAATGTACTGAATGGTAACATTCTCCTTTTTGCACATGTATGTGTATGATACATTTGTTTTTGCACGTCTGTGGATCCAGGTAAGCATGTACACACATGAAGAGGCCTGAAGTTGATATTGGGAGTCTTCTTATTTAGTGCTCCTTATTCACTGAACCTAGAGCTCATCAAGACAGGCTTGTCTAGATAGCCAGCTTGCTCCTGGATGCCCTGTCTCTGTTCTTCTGAATGCTGGTAGTATAGATGGGCTGCAATACTCCCCTGTCTTTTACTTGAATTCTGGGGGTCTAAATTCTAGCCCTCAACCTAATGTAGCAAGCACATTATCCACTGAGATACCTTTCCAATCTCAATAACAATATTCTTATGTGACAAACGAAGCTAAAGTTCCCACTGTTATATACAACCTGATCTGTTATTGTTCATTATAATGAACATAGTAAATATATTGTAAAAGGGGGGGCAGGGGAGAACAATAATGACCACTCAAAACATAAAGGGAATAAGAGCTGATTATTTTGAAGATTTAAGGCATTATTGACTTGACTGCCATGTGTTTTATAAAAATATCACAAACATTAATTTTTGACAAGTGATAATCTGTTTTTAATGCTCTAGGATACAATGCTTATTAAGATATGCTTGCTCCTGTCTCAGTGCAGATTTTAAGGTTTGAATCATAAGTATTTGATATCAGTTCTTTTAACACTTGGCAACAAGGCCGGCATTTCACAGAGCAGGCACCACCACACTTCAATAAGTATACCTATCAGAGTGCATGGAAATATTTGGAAGTTCATGAGAAAAACTGATATTCCTCTGCAGTTTAAGGGCACTGGATGTTGTTACAACCCATATCCTGTTTCTCCACTTCCTTAGACATGTCTGAGGGCAGGAGAAAGGCCTGCTTGAGCAACCAATCCTAGCAGAGAAGAAAAGAAGGCAGTATCATTTGGGGAGAAGAGGAGAGGAAACAGTGAGCTGTGGAGAGAAAAAAGTAGACTGTGGGTATGACTGTTTCTGTGAGATAAAATTTACAGGCAACTGGCTGTCCCATCTGTAGAAGGAATGAGGGAAGAATACTCAGAGATGGAAGAAGCCAGAGGCCTCAGAATCAAGTGTGACTTTCTCTGGGGCTCATCTTAAGAGGCCATCATCAACAGATGGATACTGACTAATCCAGAAGAAAATGAAAAGATATTTTCCCACCTCCAGATTGTTATTTAAAAACTTAGTCTCTTTGATTTCACATCTAAATCACAGCACTGGAAGAAATAGACTTCCTTAAGGAGCAGGGAATTCTTAAGCAACCTCCTCTCTATCTGACTCCAAGGAGCTGGAGTAGAAGAGGAACATGGACAGAACGAGGGCCAACCCTAAGATCTGGGTTAAATTGTGGAAATCAGATTGCATGCATATTTGTGATTGAACTTTAAAACTGTATAAGACATTTAAAAATCCAAAATGATAAATTAAACAAAAGCCAAAATATTATTAAGACATCCTTACCTAAGGGAGAGGGAAGGCTAACACAGTACCATGATAGACATAGAATCAGAACAAAAAATAGCAAGATCTACAGGTTTTTTGTTCTGTTTTGTTTTTTGGCTGTTTAACAAGTGAGTCAAGAATATCACTTATGTGTAACAGCTGTACATTATAGAGACCCTGTTGCCAAAGACTTTGATCAGTACTTTATCAACAATTCCATCAAATTCTCACATTTACTCTGTGAAACATATGCATATAATTATCCCCATGACAAGGAAGCAAATGGAGGTTTGTAATAGGCTATAATCTTGTGAATGATTTCAAGGGAACCCACTCATATGTCAATCTATCTGACTTAATGATTCATGTTGGAACCATTGAGGAAACAATTCCCTTGCTACTGATGGACCCTGGCAGGAAATAGAATTTACATTAAAGACAGGAGAAACATACAAACAAAATAAAACACAAATAAATAACAATAAATGAATTGGTACAAAATATAGTTTAGGATACAGAATGATAGCAGAGTTGGGGATGTAGCTCAGATGGAGACATAAAGGAGACCCTAGTCAAATAAGACCTTAGTTCTGGTTTGATCCCTAGCACCAGCAAAACAAAGTGCAGTGTGTGTGTGTGTGTGTGTGTGTGTGTGTGTGTGTGTGT
>LOJH01011541.1:0-26370 GCA_001685095.1 Ellobius talpinus
TGCGGGAGCTGGGCGGGACGAAAAGCAGGCCTGCTCTCTGCCTTATCACTACATGTAAGGCTCTGTCTGTGCCTAGCAGACATCTGCTCCCACACCTGCCATACTCAATTCTTGACATTCCCCCTCCAAGTCAGTCTTTCTGTTTTGATGATGAATAACCCCTCCCTGGAGATCCCAGGAGGAAGACGGTGATCACCTCTGCACCCCATGTCTTCCTCCCTCCCACATTCCATGAGTTGTCAAGTCCACTGTCTCTCACGCTAAAACAATGGTTCTCAACCTGGGGCTCGCATATCAGACATCTTGCACATCAGACACTCACGTTACAATTCCTAACAGTAGTGAAATTGGTTATGAAGTAGCAACAAAATAGTTGTATGGTTGGGGGTCCCCACAACTTGAGGAAGTGCCTTAAAGAGTTGTAGGATTAGGAAGGTTGAGAACCACTGCTCTAGAGCAATACCACAATCTGCTCACATCTTGTTTCTATCCAAGAGGCAGGCAAGAAGTCAGTGTGTATGTGTGTGTATGCTCTATCACATTGCTCTACCCTCACAGCACTGTGACCTTAGTTATTTTGCTTCCACGGGCCTCATTGACTTGATCTATAAAGCAGAAACCAATCACGACAGCCATTTTCAGGATTCTTGTGTGTGAGTCCTCAATTAGGACAAGTTACTGCTGTTTTTGCCCCTGCTCCATTCCAGTCATCATCTGTCCACAAAATAAACCTTTTCCTGGGCTCCTTAACCAACATTTGTGCCTCCCACACCTACTACTTCCCAACCAAATACTAGTCAGTCTTGCAAAAAAACTAGTAGAAGCATGGAATTCCCCTGTTCAATGTTTATCAGTGCTTTCCCATCACTCAAATAAAATCCAGTTTTTTTCAAAGTCTACATTCCTCAGCATGACTGAGCCTAGTATTTCTCCAGCTTCTGATAACTGGAAATCACATGGCAGGCATTCCGCTACCACAGCAGTACCATTTTAAACAAAAATAATAATAAATCAAGCCTAAGATTATCCCAAGCAATAAAATACAGTTTGAAAATAAAAATGATAACAGATACAGATGAAAGAGAAGTGGGATATTCACCAAGGCATTCAACTCCAGGTAAGCTGGTTTATTTTCTTATAGTTTATCATAAATAATCTATAAATTTCAAATCACAATGACAGATCAATAGGAATAACAATCTGGGGTAAATCTGTCAGAGAGCTCATCATTTAACAGACAAGAGGACCCAAAAATTCTAATATAACTTTCACTAAAGATCATTCCCAAAACTCTCTCGGTTCCTCAGTTAAAGAGTACACCACACATCCAAGCTGCAAGGCAAGTGTGAATCAATTCCCTGTTCAATCTGGAAGACCTTTTTCTGGATCTATTATAGAATTTATATGTTATCAATACCATTGATATGCTATCAATATCATTTATATGCTATTAATACCATTTATATGTATATCATTTGTTTATACATTACAAAATCATTTTGTCTGGGACATGAGAACATCAGCATCGTTGTGTGCTCAGGGGAGAAAAACCATCACATTTTTAGCGATGGAGCCCTTTCCAGTACTGGTTGGTCTCTGTGACACTTTCTTTCCTTTTAGCCTCCACATTTAAAGCCAGACTACGGCAGCTTTCAACTCTAGACCAGACTGTCCGAGGTCCTGACACCACAAAGATGCAGCACTTGAGCCAACCACTTGAAAACACATTTTAGTGATACACTGTGGGTCATGTCCAGATCATTGTGAAAATACACTCCGTCTCTTCCGTCACTAAAATAATGTGCCAGCCCTTGCATCTCCTACATCTTTATTTCTCCTTTATATTAGACCATCCCAATAATGTTAAAAAAACATGCTCTTATTCTTTCCCTTAAACAAAACTCTGCACCCTCTCTGACACCTCCCTAATCCTTTCTATGGAATGACTCAGTCGAGTCTATGAAAACCACCGTTGTCAAAGCACCATGTTACATAACCTGATAGCCAGCCTCAGGAAACATCAACAGTGCTGTTTTTAATTAACACATAAAATTAAGCATATTTATCAGGATATTATCTGATATTTTGATACATGGACATACTGTGTGCAAATCAGGGTAAGTGTGACTATCTCCTCAAATCACAAGACACAATCAGGGTGAGTGTGGCCATCTTCTTAAATCCACCCAGTCAATTGTGGTGAAAGCATTCAAAATCCTTCTATTTTTTTAATACTATTAATAAAGAATAGAAGTTTAGGCCAAGCATAATGGTTTATGCATTAAATTTCCAACACTTGGAAAGCAGAAGCAGGAGGATCATCTTAAATTCTGGGCTAGACTGGTCTACATAGAAAGTTCTAGACAAGCCAGAGCTGCATAACAAGACCCAATCTCAAAACAAAAAGGGGGGGGGAGAGAGAGAGAGAGAGAGAGAGAGAGAGAGAGGAGAGAGAGATGTTTATTTAGCTAATGGTTCTTAAGATCAATGTGAACATCTGTTCAACATCTGCTGGAGGCCTTCTTGCTGTTTCAAAACAAGGTGGAAGGTATCATATGGAGACAAAGCAAGTATTAGCCCCAGTTCCTCTTTTTGTTCTGAAACAATTAAAGCATCATGGCCCATGCCTTCAAGACATCAGATAACCTTGACTATCCCTCCAATGGCATGAGAAGTCCTTCTGTCTATGTTGCTTTTATTGGTTAATGAATAAATCTGTCTCGGCCAGTGGATTAGAAGAATAGGGCAAGGCAGGAGTTCCAAACAGATAATGGAGGAAAGAGTAGGCTTAGTCAGGGAGAAGCCATGTAGTTGCCACCAGGGACAGACATCTCTGCTGGAACCCACCAACACTTTGCCAGTAGGCCACGACCTCGTGGTGATGCATAGACTAATGAAGATGGATTAATTTAGGATATAAGAGTTAGCCAGAAATACGCTTAAGCTATTGGCCAAACACTATTGCAAATAATATAATTTCTCGGTGAGTATTTCATGGTCTGGGTGGCCAGGAACTAATGAGCAGCCTCCAACAACACCCAAAGACCTGTCTCCAAACACCATTAACATGCAGTTGGGGGTAAGTTTCCAAGGCATGAGTTCTGTAAGGAAGTATTGAAACACAGCAGTTCTTGGCCTGCAGGACTCCCCACTCTCTTGGGCTCCTCCTTGCCCCTCTTCAGTTTGCTTTGTTCTCTCACTTGACAAGGTTTCTGTTTGTCTCTGGGACTGTAGTTACCTCCTGTATCCACTTCCTCTTACTGACCTAACAAGATAACCCACACACAGAACTTGATCCTGGCTACCAGTCTCCATTCATGGCCTCAGTTCATGGAGATACTATCTTCCCAGGTGCTCAGGGCAAAATCTTGAGAGGCCCTCCTCAGTTCCTCTCATTTTCTCAAAACCTGCATCTAATTCTCCCATCTGCCACATCACTGACATTCATTAAGACCTCTCTCCCACCACTTCCTTGGTCCCCTGTCTAATCCCAACTACTACTGAATCTCACCTGTGATGTGGGATTCCCCTCTCTATGCTGCGAATACCATTAGTTAATAAAGAAACTGTCTTAGGCCTGTGCAAGGTAGAACTTAGGTAGGCAGGGAAAACTAAAACTGAATGCTGGCAGAAAGAAGACAGAGTCAAGGAGAAGCCATGGAGCTGCCAGAGGAGAAAGATGCAAGCCACCAGTTGGAACCTTGCCGGTAGGCCATGAACCTCATGGTAAAATATAAAATAATAGAAATGGGTTAATTTAATATGTAAGAGATTACTAGAAATACGCTAGAGTCATTGAGCAATGTTTAAAATAATATAGTTTCTGTGTGACAATTTGGGTCTGAGCTGCCCGGCAGTCAGGAAATGAACTAGCAGCCCCATACTACACACCTGGACTACTGTAACTGCGTTCCTTGCTTTCCTTCACCCATTCCCTCACAGCTGCTAGAGTAACAGTCTTGTCACCCCTGGGCTCCAGCCCTTTGGGAGGTCCCGATCGACTCAGCTCAAGCTCACTTCACTCCCTCTACCATACTATCCCTTGCCCAGAGTGTCCTGCTACAGTGGAGCACAAACCTTCCAGGGATGCCCTCAAGTGTGGGCCTTGACATTGGAGACTCCTCTGCCTCTAACATCTTCCCAAGGCTTGATGACTATCCTTACTGAACTTTTAGACTGAAAGGCCCCTCTTCCCTGTGTTAGTGATCATTACCTTGCTTTTGGATTCCTTGTCTCTAGCTCTCATCATTTTAATGCATTCACTGTGTTTGTTCCCTATCTAACTCCTTCTTCCCTCTAGTTTAAGCTCCACACGCCCAGTGGTACTTCTCATCTGATTCATTCACTGCAATATCCCCAGCACACAGTAGGTGCTCAATGAATGTCTGTTGTTGAAATCAATAAATTCATAGTAAACTCTTCCTAGGCGCTTTCTCAACTGTGGTGGTTTAAATGAGAATGGTCCATAGGTTCGTGTGTTTGAATACTTGGTACCCAGATGGTAGAACTGTTCAGGAGAGATTAGGAGATGTGGCACTGAGGATGAACCATGAGGTTTCAAAAGCCCATTTCATTTCCAGAGAACTCGAACTCTCTATCTGTCTGTCTGTCTGTCTGTCTGTTTGTCTGTCTCTCCCTCTCCCTTTCTCCCTCGTGCTTGTGAATAAAAATGTAAGCTCTCAGCTACTGCTCCAGCACCATGTCTGCCTACTGCCATGCTCCCTACCATGATGCTCATGAACCCTAACTTTCTAAAATTTTAAACTCCAAATAAACTCTTTCTTTTCCACGTTGCCTTGGTTGTCTTACTGCAGCAACAGAAAAGTAGCTAAGATAGCAACCCAATTCTGTAGGTTTAAAATTTTCTAAACAATTGATTATCAGTAATGAATTTGCAAGACTTAAAGAGCAAGTACATAAGGTCTAAAAATTCAGACTTGAATCTTTGCCCCATAGCTAAACCTTCCAGCTATGTGACTTTGCATCTGAACTCCCATTTCCATATGAGAACAAAGAAAAATCACAATGTGTATTTCTCTATTGTTGAAAAGATTTTTTTTTACCATTAGTGCTGACTATTCTTGGCTATCAACTTGACTATATCTGGAATTAACTAAAACCTGAGCAGTTGAGCTCATCTGTGAAAGATCACTCTCAATTGGATCTTTTGAGGTAAGAAAACCCATGCTAAATCCAGGCCACTCCTTTTGGTGGCAGCCTATATAAAGGAAATGGGAAAAGGAAGCATTTGTTCTATATCTACTTTTTGCCCTCACTCTCGCTGGTGAATTCATTCTTTTCTGGTATTATAGCCTACTTCTTCAGGATTTCTGACCAGCTGAGACATCCAACCTCATGAACTAAACAATTATTGGATTCTTGGATTTTCTGTTGGGAGCCAGACATTATTGGACTAGCCAGACCGCAGCCTGTAAGCCACTCTAATAAATTCCATGTGTGTGTATGTGTGTGTGTGTGTGTGTGTTCATTCTTTCAGTTCTGTTTCTTAAGCAAACTCTGGCTAATACACTGTTGCTCCTTAAGGGCTGTGTAAGTGAGCTCTGCTTCCTTCTGCCTTCTTCCTGATCACAGCCAACTACTCCCTCTGTCTGATAAAGACTGTGCAAGAATGGTGAAGGATGTTACTAGGGTCAAGCGATATTTATCAGCCAGGTTCAGATTTCAAACACCAAGACAATACTATTCATAAATCTTAAAGAGGAGGGGGTGGCAGCTGAGCAGAACCTACCATGTTATATGTAAATGTTCACCCACTTCCTTGTGGAGCTTCCTTCCAGTCCTTCAGTTTCCTAGCCTTTCCTAGTGGGACTGAGTGGAGTTGTGTTGTGCTTCGATGTCAATCAAGGAATCAGTTGCGGTTGAGAAAGGCTTAAGGAATGACATCAGAAAAATCTATATTTCTACAAGAGTGTACCAGACCAATTGAGCTGTCACTTCGTTTTATGGAGTCTGCCTGTGTCAGTTCATTCAGACCGTGGAAGTTTAGCTAATCAGGCTCCACAAATCCCACGTCCTCAGTGGGATTTTGAAAGGCCACATTTACTACAAGGCAGCTTTTTCCAGTGACATAAGTGACTGAGGACTCAAACACTTTTTTGAAAAGCTCTCCAGTCCAAATTTTAAGCTTAAGCATTATAGTGATCCTAGGGGCATGAGAAATCGGTACCTGAGATCGGTGTTGACCTTGTAAGTGGATGTAACTATTCTCCTAGGATTCCACATCTTCATCAAGGTAGCCCAGCAACCACATCTCTTGTGTTTTCATGGTGTAAAGACTATGATGGCTTAATTATTTTAAGTAATATCATGTCCAAAATATATTTTGGAAGAAGGAGGAGAGTGATCAAAATGGTATTTAGTTCTCCCGCCTCGCTCCTCACCAAAGACACTCAGATTACCTGAGAGTAAACCTCTATATCCAAAATAAAAGGAAACAAACCTTCCTAGTATGTGCTAAATTTACCTATTAGGAAAGAGAAATCACAAGGTCACTTGATCCACATTCTACAGGTCAAATATCTGTAGCCGGAGATGCAGCTGTTCCAGTGAAGCCATGAAGCTCACCCCTACATCCCAGTCCCATCTGGAGTGTGTAGAAGGTCAGGGAAATGAGAAAGAAGAATATTTAGCTTCATTAGCCTCAGTTAAAGAGCAGTTGCATCAGCTGCAGAAATCCATCCAGTTAAGAGAACAGTGCAAATGCCATGGCCAGCGGGAAAGAGGCCTGGGTTCTGCAGCTTTCAGCTCTATGAACCTAGTCTCTGTGTGTTAGTCACCTGCCTGGAAAATGATGGCTGTGGGTGCCTCTTACAGAGCTTCAAGCAGGACTGGATAGGCTAATGTGTGCAATCCATTACAATAGAGTTAGTAAGAGATCATTAGCCATGCTGGGACAATGATGACACCGTCCCAGCAGTATTATCGACACTATTTATATTTTTAGTATTCACCCTCCTTCTACATCAAAAATCTAGAATTTCCTTCCTCTCTTCTGTCACTCATTTTCATCCCAGGAGTCAGTGGACAGCAGAGGTGGAGCCTTACTCTCTCAAAAAAAAAGTAAACAAAACACAGCACATTATCTTACTCAGGGTAGAATGCATACACCCTCCTGCTGCAGGATGAAGAAGTAAACCTCAGCTCTGCTATGGCAGGATGCAGGGACAGTGGTGGCTCAACATGGCAGGGGCCCAGATGTACAGCTTGTGGATTGAACTAACCTAGGATCAGAAGAATAGGTCTTTGTAGATCATCTGACCTCAGACTCAGCCTCCCCAGACTGTAAATCCCCACCATTGCAAGAATGTTTATATCCCTACACCAACAAATGTGTGTGCACACACATGAATGTAGACATACACACATGCACACACAAGGAGAGAGAGAGAGAGAGAGAGAGAGAGAGAGAGAGAGAGTCATGTTGCAATTCAATCACTATGGCTGTAGTTTTAAGAAGTGGAATCCTTTGGGATGTCATTAAGTTAAAAGTAGATCCCTCAGCCAGGCAGTGGTGGCACACGCCTTTAATCCCAGCACCTAGGAGGCAGAGGCAAGTGGATCTCTGTGAGTCCAACGCCAGCCTGGTCTACAGAGCAAGTGCCAGGACAGGATCCAAAGCTACACAGAAAAACCCTGTCTTGAGGGGAAAAAAAGTAGATCCTTCATGAATGGGATAGTGTCTTTACAAAGAGGCCTGAGAGAGATGGTTTGTCTGTCCTGCCATGAGATGGCACAGTGGTTCCATCCAGGAGCATGGGACACTTAATCTTCTAACACCCTGAACTTTAACATCCCAGCCTCTAGATCTATGAACAATAAATTTCTGTTGCTTAAAAATTACCAAGTCTAGGGTATTATGTTATAGCTGACTAAATTGATGAAGACAATATCGTTTAACTTAGCTTAGTTTGGGTCCAATTTTATCCCTTAGATTTTTTTTAATGATTCATAACAATGCTCTATTATTTATGTTTTTCTTTGGAGGGGGAGTCGCACTTATCAAGAATCTTTCAGAATTCCATGACTGAGATCTAGGCCTTAGCCATGTAAAAGCAGAATGCGGGTTTGAGAAGAAAACTAGCTCCCCTGCCTAACCACAGGCGCCCAGGATGGCCCTCGCATTCACAAAGTGATTTAATAAGCCCAGTTGCTCAGCAAGCCATCCTTAAATGGAGAGTCTCAACATGCAAAACTGTCTATGTGTGTATTGTCTTTGCGGGGGCCAGAGGAGTGCGGGGGGAGGCGGGGAGAACATTCTCATGTGTAAGTAGTGGAAAGCCATCCCAAGTCACTGAAATCAAAAGAGAGTGTGTTGTCTCTCCATGAAGGGAATGTGAGAGTACGGTAGAAATAACCGAATCCGGGACTCTGAGGATCTCTGACTCTCAGCTATGTTTCTTCAGTGTAGTAGTACAAGCAACAGTGTAGATAACAAGCAACAAGCTTCGCAGACAGCCACAAGATTGAGAATCCAAGAGCTGCCACCTCCTTGACCATTTATACCAATCTCATGAACCTGACTTCACCACATACATGTTCCCAATCATAAACGTGAGGATAATGATCATTCTTACCTCCTAGGTTTGGAGAAGGACCAAATTAGTTTAAATACAAACTGTCAAAATGATCATCTTTGCTGGCATCAGACAAGTTCGTTCCTCCTGGTGACAAAGATTTCCCAACACACTTATGTGGTCCTTCGTAAGAAGATTCCATGGGAAAAGAGTACCTCTCCTGGGAACTTCAGAAACAAGCACAGACATGATTCTCACTAACTGAGGCAGGAACATGTGTCCAAGCCTGGATTGGAGGCTAGGATCCGTCCCAACTGAATACTTAAACAGAAGGAAGACGGCATCCCGATGGAAAATCGGGATTGCCAACATCTGTAGGAAAAGCAAGGCGTTGCCATGCAGCTGCATTCCAGGCTGTGGGGCATGGAGAGCAGGAATACTGGGGATTTCTGGCTTCCAGCCTAGCTCCAGCCTCAGTGAGAGGCCTTGTGACAAGGAAATAAGGCAGAGAGTGCCAGAGCAGGACAGCTGACATCTTATCTCCATTTATGCTTGTGAACATATGCACCATACACAAACATACTCACAAAAAATATAGTAAATCACAATTGTTATTTTGTACAATAATAAACAATAGTATTCATAGAAAAATATACTGCCTATGAGCCATTTTATAAAAAAATTTAATTTATTTATTGCTTGAGGAGTCGGATTTGACAATTACAAAAGTCCCTTTCAACTTCAATGAGATTGAGGTTTAAAAGGACTTGGGGACATAATAAAAAAATTTAAATGTAATAGAAATAAATGTTCAGTTACCTATAGAGGGGCCACATATTATACAAAATAACAAATGAGCTAATTGAGATCGCTGTGACAAGAATCAGTTTTGGATGCTTTATAGATGAAGGTGGTTTTGAGGAACCATCTGTGTGGCATGGAAACACACATTGGAGGTGAGTAGAAGAGTATAAGGGAAATGCATGAAAGCCAAATCATTTAGTGTGTTGCTTATTTCCCCATTAGAAAATGAGTTTTTTAAAAATTGTGTCGTTTTATAAAACACAAAATGAGAAGAAGTTGCTTTCAGTGAGAGTTTGCCTTACTGCACTCTCTCTGACACTCAGGACACTCTCTGATGCAGGGCAACTCCCAACACAGACGAAGCTGGGGCAGTCTGAGCAGACACCCAAGTCCACTCAGTAGAATCCATTTCCCCTGCATTTGCTGTCTTGCCAGTAGGAGGGCTGGCAACCCATGGGCACTCAAGAGTATATCATTTTGTGTTTAGTCTAGCCAAGAATAATTAAAACCATTCCCAATATATAGCACAGCCTATTTATCCAGCTATCGAGACTTGTCACGTCCTCAAATTATTCATAAACTCATCTCTCTTTGGGATTATTTTTTGTGTATTTTGCTAGTGTGTGCGTGTTTGCGTGTTTGTATATTCATATGTGTGGGCACACATGCCTGCGCGTGAGTGTGAAGGCCAGAAGTTGACACTGAGTGGCTTCCTTGATCACCATCCATACTATACATTGAGGCAGAGTCTCTCACTTGAAGTTTTGCCATCTAACTAGCCAGCTTGTTCAGAGGCTTTCCATTTCACCAACTGAGCGCTGTGATCACAGGTGGGCCCCCATGCCAACTCAGAATTTACATGGATGCTGGGAATCCAAACTCTGGACCACATGCAGCAAGTTCTTTGCCCCTCAAAGCCATCTCTCCAGCCTGTGTTGTTGAGTTTTGGTTGGGGGAAGCTGTTTGTTTGTTTGTTTGTTTGTTTGGGATTTTGTTGTTGTTGTTGTTCATTTGTCTGGGTGGTTACGTGCTTTCAATTTTGTTTCCATTTTTGTTTTGAGACAGGGTCTCACTATGTAGCCCAAGCTGGCCTGAGACTTGTGATCATCCTGCCTCAGTCTCCCAAGTGCTAGGATTGCAAGAATGGCACCTGACATTCTGTGGAGAGGAAACTTGAATGACCCTTAAGTTCTTGATTAAACTGACCTCTTTCTTTAAGACTAACAATAATACTACACATCCCTTATTTACCTAATTTCTCTTAAAACCAAGAGATTAGAGGACAAAAGAAAAGTCCTCCAAATGGAAGAAGAGATCCATTTCTGTAATTATTTTTAAAAAGTCATATGCAAAAAATGTGGCCAATAAGATGTGCCATGACATTGTACATACATGACACCAGCAATAATGGGCAGCCGAGTACAGGCGCTCAAAGATGAAGAACACAGACACATGAGCATCTCAGATGGAGATGACTCATTCCCCTTGGGAAGGGGCCGTTCCAGTCTAAGCTAGTCCTAGAACACTCTGTTCAGTGTTAGCATCCTAGCCAATCTTGAGGATATTTGGGTCAGAACCCTTAGAACTACATAGTGTCCTTCCCAATTTACATCATCCCCACCAGTGCTGGAGACCAGTTAGCCTCTGAGAGGACTTCCTCTGGAATGCAGGTGACTAGTGGCTTCTGGGCATCCTTGAGTCACCTGTATCGTGGCACACTGTACATTCCTAAGCCTGAAATCAAAACACTCTCCCACAGACAGGCTACCCCACGGTAAGAAGATCTGGCCCAGCTGTGCCACTTCCCTATGCAACATCTGGAGGGAAAACAAGGGAGAGAAGTCAAGATTCTTTTTTTATTAAAGACACAGTAAAACTGGATTTAATCAGTCAGAACTTATGCAAGATATGTGTGAATGAGTGTGCGCATATGTGCACCTGTGTGTTTGTGTTTGTGTGTATGTGTGTTAAGCTGACATTTACATAAATTCCTGTGAAACCAAAACACAGAGCACAGAAGTGAGCCAGGGAATTAAGGTCTTTGGGAAAAAGAAAAAAAATCATCCAACAAGATTTCAGTATGCCCTGTTAAGTTTGTATAAACTTGGTGGTGGGGTAAACCAAATAATTAATGGCTATGTAACCACCAGTCAATCATCTGCGTGGCTCGAGACCCAAAAGAACAGACATCTGCCTAGGAGCATGTTAGAGAGTAGTAGTCTCCATGCCACATCCAAACTCATAGACAAATATTGAGAATGGGAGAGGCTGTGTGACTGTCCAATCAGCCTCAACCCTGAATAAAGGGGACAGTGCACAGAAGAGATACAATGTAAGCAAACAGAACAAACAAAAACCAAAGTTAAAACAAAAGAGTGTTATTTCAAATTACTGAGCTTTGGGGATTGTCTGTTATGGCAACTTAATGCCCCTGACACTTTAGTCCTAATGAAATGCTATTCTTTCACAGAAAAGAAATGTCGGGGCACTGAGCATCATGGCAAATCCGAAAGAGAAGAAACGTGGGCTCTATTACATGAGAGCATGTGCATGATTTGTAGATACGTATGCAGGTTATTGACAAGCACTTTACTAAAGCTGATTTTCCAAGTTGGCACTAGTAAAACTGCTCAAAGCCCTTAGATAATCTACAATCTTCAAAATGTCATAGAAAAACAAAGTTCTTTGACTTGAACCCATTTGTCAAAATCATTTGCAGGGTCACATTTCCAGGACCAAGTCCATTAATCAAATGGAATTTCATTCTGAGGTACCAAACAAACTAACTAGTTATTGGGCTCTTAGGTCGTTGAGGAGGGCCAGGCTGACCCAGGAGGAGATGATTACAACAAAAAGAGGAACATCCAGTCATTAACAAAATTAGAGAACCCTAACCAAGTCAAAGGCCACACTGTACCCTCTCACTTCAGAGAGTATGAAACCAGAGCCCAGCATATGCATTGTAAGAAAATACACGATATTTGATTGAATTCCTAAGGTAAAAACCTTAGGGGATGTTTTGGGGGTCTGGAATGAGTAACTGAGCGCTGTGTTTAAATGGGGCCTCATAAACTTAATTACACTTGTACTCTACCTACAATCTGCACACTTTCCCGCCTTTGAAACACTGTGGCTCTGGAGGATTTTCTTCCTCACTGCAGAAAAGAATTGCCTGAGTTTCTCCTTTAAGTAAAGAGAAAACTGTCCATTTTCAACTGCTTTGAACTGGTGAGTCAGGGCGAGATGGATGATGTCACATGTTAGCCTGCAATCTCTGGTGTGGTTCTCGGGGGCTCCCTGGAGCTCTCCACTCAGTCCTGTCCCGTTTCCGTGGCAGACAGTACTCCCCGGGTTCCATCCTTTCTTCTTTGGCTTCTTCCCAGCCCCAGGCCAGGAACCTGGCTAGCAGGGGATAAAACAGGAAGTCTGAGCGCTTCAGCTGGCTGCGAGCCCCCTAGTGTTTTCCCACTCGGCGGCGTCCTGGCCTGGTTCCCCAGAAGTACAAACACAGGCACAGAGCCCCATTGTTGCCGCCTTCCCTGGCCCACTGGTCCTAATATGGAATGCAGCAGGAAACCCACGATTTCCTGACGCTCGGCAAGCTGGAGGAAGCGAAGGGGGAAAACTCCGTTTAAAAGCCTTGTCCTCCTCCATGTTAGCTGTGTGCTGGAAAACCAGGCAGGAGTTATCCAAATCCCACCGTGTCATCAACCGGGCTGGGGATGGGGAGGGCAGAGTGAGACTCTCAACAGGCTGCTGCAATATTTAGACTGCCAGGAAGTCCCGGGAAGTCTGTGGAAACGAGAGCGTCTTAACTCCAGCCATTGGGGGAAAGGGACAGACCTTCTACATCCCTCCTCCCATGAGTGCGTTCCCCTTCTCTTCCAGCATGGTGAGCAGCGGGACTGGTGTGTGTCTGGGCCGTGCCTGGGAAAGCCAGGCCAGCCACAGTCAGGTCGCCTGAGCCGCAGTCTGGGGCCGGTCCCACCGCTCCATGCGCTGCCGAAGCCCCAGCAGCAGCAGCTGGAGCTGTCAACATGAGCTGCAGAGAGGGGACTGACAGCAGCTGCGGCTGCGGTGGGCGCGACGAGAACAGGATCCTGAAGTGTGTGGTGGTCGGGGACGGCGCGGTGGGGAAGACCTGCCTGCTGATGAGCTACGCCAACGACGCCTTCCCGGAGGAGTACGTGCCCACTGTGTTTGACCACTATGCAGGTAGGAAAAACTGGGGATCAAGTTTATTTGAAAGAGCGATGGGGATGGGGGCACAGCCCAAGTTCAGAAGGGCCTGGCTTACCCAGAAAGTCAGAGTCAGATGTAGGACTGGCAGGTACCAGGTTAACTCAAGCCAAGAATGTTGCTAGGATCCTGGGGGAGAACCTGCACATCAATTTACATGGTAACACTTTCTCCACTTGAAGCAAAAGTGTAATCCTGGAAAATATCCTCCAGACCTCAAGGCCAGAAATTTTTCTCAACATTTTCCTCTGAACTGCCCTATACTTTTCACAAAGATGGTTTTATGTGTGGTGTAATTGCATAAATTTCCATTAAAAAATCACCACTAGACACGTGGGAAGAATGCTCTACTCTGTACACGTTAGCTACTCCTTCATGCTGGTCATAAACGAAAATGCTAAGAAAACCAGCCAAAAAAATTTCTTTTTTTTTCTGGATTACTTGGGGCCTAAATTTTGTGCTTTCTCTCTTCTGGGGTGGTAGGCGAGGAGGAAGGTGTCCCACTCTTTTAAATATTGAGTGGGAAATTAAGCAAAAGATCGCTATGTTTTTAAAAGTAAAAATTCAAATGCAAATAAAATCACTTCGGAGTGTGTCCCCCAAAAAAGACAAATTTTAGTAGTCACAACTTAATTCTTTCTGAGACTTCTAGTTTGGGGGGGTTGAAGGCCTGTGAAAGTTTCGGTCAGCATCCTGCTTTGGTTCCCATCTTGACTGTGACCCGTAAGCTTCCCCTATGGGAATTGATGTGTTTCTCTCAGCTCACTGTGGCCTCGGTTTTATAACATTTTTTTGAACGCGGCGATCACCAGAGAATTATCAGGGATATGGGGTCTGGTGGGGGTCTGGTCTTCACCTTGGATTGGGATCGGGATTCCTGAGAAGGAAGCCGCCCACATGAAGCCAGCCTGAATCTCTGCTCTAGGTCATTTGAAATCCCCCCTCCACAGGAAGTAGCCGCTTCTCCGGAGTGCCATAGTCACCCCCATGCCCCTTCCTTTTGAGTGTACATATCTGTGGTGGTACGCAGTGGACATGCGAGAGAGTCACTGCTGGGGAGGGCATCCATTTCCTAACAAGCTTTTTTTTATGTTTGTAGAAATTACCTGTAAATTTTAATGCCAGGTCTTCTGAGCATTTCTGAAAATGTACTGAGTATGACCAGGGAAGAAGTTTTTAATGAGGATGGAACAAAGATAAAAAAGACTTTTATCTTGAGGGGGAAGATGTGAAATAAGGGTTCTGTACCTTGAGGCAGGGACTCTGGTTCTGGTCCCAGAAACATTGTCCCAGAAGTTGTTTCTCCTGTATCTTCTTTATGCCACAAAGGGAAGTGGAGGGTACCTAAGTTCAGGAGCTTCCTGATCAAAGATGGAACTGAAAATCTCCTAAAAGGAAAGGCTTCTAATGCCTGGGAAATTATGTCTCCAGATACCCATCCCTCGGGTGAGCCAATTGCAGTCGTGTTGGCAAGAAAGACAAAACCATCTTTGGAAATGAAGTTAGCCTATTAAAAAAATAGAGGTCAAAACAACTAGACTTTGCTAGCTTCGAGCTATTTTATATTTCAGTTATAAATACAATGACTAGTGTTTGAGCGCAAAACCTCTCAAAGAAGTTTTAATATCTGGGTTTTCATGAACTAAACTGTATTCTCCCAAGGACTCATGGCCCCTAGACACAAGGCAATTCTTTGCACACAGTAGGCATTCCTGAACGTGGTCACTTGGGTTTATGCTACACACTCCTTTCATATGTGATCATCTCATGTGCTGTCCGTGTGGCTAAAGGGGGAAAAAAGGCATGAGCCACAGTTCACACCAGAGACTCAGAAAGTCCTGATTTCAATCCCAAAGACCCCACCCAGCTCTTCTTGCTCTGGCTGAGCCTGTAGGTGGCCATCAGGGAGCAAATCAGTGCTAAAATAAGCAAAGGCCCCCTTCCCCATCTGGATCCAGTTTTCAGTTCCCTGGGTCCTACTGACCCACTCTGATATGACAACAGGAAACACAGCTGCTGTGTCTTTAGAAAAGTGTCCTTGAAATCAAAAACAGCCTGTCTCTTGGAGATGGCTCACTAGTGATGGCCCATCCAGGAGACTAAGTATGTAATAATAAGGACAGCATATAGCAATACCGCATGATCCAGTTTTAATACTGCCTTTTTTCATTTACTCTGTGGCCTTGAGAAAGTTACTTAACCTCTCTGTGCCTCTGTTCATAATGATAATAACAAGGGCAATAAAGGTATTTGGATCTTTTTTAAAAGCAAAATGAACTCATGTGTATAAAGTTCTCAACCAACACACAAGGTAGGGTCAGGTATCATATCAAGGTCTGTGCACACGATAATGAAATCAAATGAAAATGTTATCGAAAGATAAGAACTACAACAAGGAGGAATGTAATTGCAAGCGTATGCCGTAATAAAAGGACAGGGCGGGATAGTGTGTATTATTATCCTTATACAGTAGCTACTGTGGAGCTGAGTATTGACAGCCCTGGCTACAGTAAATGGGATGTTAGTGTAAGAGGTAAAATACCGGTTTCACATAAATAATCGCAGAAGAAGAAAAAAAAGCTGGGGGAAAAGTTGAAGTTTTATTACTCCGAATTTATTTACCCGTCCTTCCTAACTACCAGAATCCCAAAGGACACCAACTCCACGTGGTTTTCCTGAACTTTCTGAGGAGGGTCCCCTTGTTCTGTGTCCGGTGCACCTCTCGAAATGTGTTTACATTGCTAGGGTGCAGCCTGCACCGTCCTGTCGTGATTTACGAGTTTCCTTACTGCCACCTCCACCCCCCTTCTGTGCTGTGACTCTCCTTAAAGGAAGGTCAACCCTCTCGACATCCAGCCGGCCTCTTGCTCTGTGGCTTTGATGGTTCCTGACTCCCCTTAAAGCACATTCTTAGCTTGCTTTCTGGAACACCTCCTCCTGTTTCTGTTCCACACCCCAGCAATTGTCTCAGCCCCTCTGCACCTCCCCCATCTCCCAGGGGCTCAGTCATAATACAGTTCAGTGGTCGGTCCCTTGGTTCCCTTCTCTAGTTAGCCTCTGAACGCAGGTGTTGGTACCTAGGGTCACCGCTTAAGATATCATCGATATACTACCAATTTCATATTTATGTCTGCCCCCCAACACTCATCTATGCTACTGCCTCACTCTGTTTATAAATCTATTAGGCATCTCCAGCCAATGTTTGTTTTAATTTTCCCATCTGCTCTCCCACCTCCTTCTTCTCCACATCAGATCACCACAGGTTTCTTCTGCCCAGTGACTGAGAACAAACACCAGTCTTACCTGTGACTCCTTTCTTCCTTCGTCGCCATCCTCCTCCCTCTCCATTCAACCATCAGTTATTATCACTTGCCCCTTCAAATGAGCTCAGCCTTCACAATGCACCAAGCACCAAGCCTGGCCGCTTGCTACCACCCTAATGCCCTTTCTCCTGTCCACACCCACCATCATCTCTTATCCACACTGCTATAGCGGCCTCCCAACTCCCTGCTTCAAAACCTGTGCCTGTGTGTCTCCACCCGGCTGGTGGGAGGGACCATCCACGACCTCAGCTCCTGGGTCCCTTCCCTGCACACTCACGCTCTTCCTTTGCCATGGTATACAAGGTGCCCAGTGACTTTGTCCATTTTCCCTCCTCTCATCTCCTGGCATTGTTCTCGGTATTTCTGCTGTAGCCGCAGTAACCTTCTTGATGTTTCTCAAGGAAGAGTCCTTGAATACTTGGCATTTGCTCTTACCCTGGCCTGATGCCGCACCCCCCACCAGCCTAGCACTGATTGCCACATAATTTAATCCATGTGTCTGTGCCTGTGTGTTCACAAAAACCCACACTCGCACATGCACACGTTCAGACACATACACACAATACATAACTCTGACTTCCTTCTTATTCCTGCTATACCTTCCTTTGCCATATTTAACACTACATGATATTGTGTGTTTATTGGCTATTGTCTTAGTTATGGTTTCTATTGCTGTGGAGAGACAGCATGACCACAGCAACTCTTATGAAGGAAAAACATTTAGTTGGGTTGGCTTGCATTCTTAGAGGTTTAATCCACTATCATCATGGCGGGACATGATGGCGTGCAGGCAGACATGGTGCTGGAGAGGTCACTGAGAGTTCTACATCTTATGCAGGCACCAGGAAGTGGTCTTGGATACTGGGCGGTACCTCGAGCCTATATGAGACCTTAGAATGCCCTCACAGCCTCTGGGTTGTTGAGTTTAGCATACAACAAGAACACATCTTCCTACTCTTCAGTTTGGGGACCAACCCCTTCCTGATAAAATATTCTCATCCATTGACATCTCACACGGCATATGACATCAGAATAAGACTCCATCTGAGTTCGGTTGGATTGAGTGCTGAGTTAGGTGGTGTATGTGGTGTGTATGATGAGGCGTCTGGTTGTATAAACTAAGTCAACTGCAGTTGAAGCCTGTCTCTACACACCACCACCTCACCGTTTGCATCATGCCCTGTACTGAAACGCGTCCTGTCTGAAAGGCCTCTCTCCTAACACTCATCCCACCTAGGGCTCTGTCATCAGAAGTTGGGAGAAGCAACTTCCGTTTGGGAAGTCACTCTAAGCCAGTGCTCGCAAACCTAGGCCGCCTGTGCAGGAAGCTAACACAATTCATGGAAAAGAGGAAAATCCAGTTACTCTGTCAGCCATGTGAGATACAAAAGGAAGTTGTTTTCACAGAGAACTGAACGCTGGTTCTAATTTTTTCCACCCAATTGAACGGCAGCTAGCACAAGGTCAAGTCAGAAGCAGCCCTAACAGCTAGGACGGTAGATGGAAATGATGTCAAATACACAGAAATAATAAACTGAGTAAAAACAAAGTGTCACACCCACAAAGAGCTTCTCCAGGGGCTAGAGATATAGCTCCATGGTAGAGTACTTGTCTATCAGAAATAAGGCTCTGAGTTTGATCCAGATGCTATAAAAATAAAAAATAAGGACTTGTAACATAGTTCTGCCTATAGATGAAAATTCTTTCAGCAGTATCTCTTTTGTTCTTTATGAAAACCCTTACAGGCACCCTAAAGAAAGGATGGTTTATTTCTTGGAAACGACAAGAAAACAAATCTAAAGCAGCTTTATGAGATTGTGGAATAAATCAACAGGTACACTTTCTTTTAGATAAACAGCTGAGATTGATTTGACAAAAGGAAGCTATCCTCCCACTTCAGCACAGCCCTTCTACCCTGCCTTTAGTTCTTCTGGTGACCAGCTCTCTCCTAAAATTCTCTAGGGACCTTGCCAAGTGTCCCCCCTCAGCATAAACTCAGGTAAGGTTGGAAGAGGTCACTAGGTCACTACAGACAACAAAGCATGTTCCTGTCGCTCCAAACGCTTTAAAAAAAAAAAAACTCTACAGCAACAAACAGCGCAAAAATCAAATACATCTTTGACTTCACCCCAAATTACTTACCGATTTCCTTGAACACCCTTCCTTATTAAGGCAAGGACACATGGGCCTTCTCACTGGTTATCAGCTGCCAGAAAACTCCATCTAGGATAGGGACTAACAGCAACCTCACGCTGCATAGGAGCGGCCGTTAAGTCGTTCAGCAGAAGTGTACTGATTTCTCAAGCAGCAAACCAGGCCCTTCACATGCAGTACAAACCCACCTGGACATGACCCCTGCTGCTTTCAGTGAGCTTATACCGCAATTCGAAAGGCTAGTACAAACCAATTGCTATGATCTATTTGCTGGGTTACCAGCAGACCACTGAAGCTGGATTTTGGGTAAGCCACCTGGGGAGACTCTGCAACACCATTCCCCACTCCTTCTGGAGTGGTCAACAGCAAACAACTCCGAGGCAGCTCCAGACATTGGATGTTTCTGTTTCTGACTACAGTTGCCTTCTTCCACAAAGGCGTGGTGATGATGGGAAGCAGACACAAAACCCCTAGGGATGATGGGAACAAAACCACAGAGACCTGATTTGTGTGCCAGTCTTGAGCCCAAGCTCCAGGTTGTGTAGATCCCAGTCTCTCTGCAAAGAGGCAGATTCTCATCTGGCCTACAGATTTGCTTTCCCACACACATCCATGACACCTTTTAGATTAGCAGGGACAAAGCACTCTTCTATATAACACAGTCAGGACATATCCCACCATTACTTCAATGTGGTCCAACTCCAAGTCCCAGAGAACACCCCAAAGTCCACCAGGTTCTTATCTGCACCCAGATTTGACACAAGAAAAGGATGCGATTCACATGTGCTCACTTAGGATTTGTCCTGGCTCCCAAGGCAGCCATGGTATTCATTCCCAATCACACTCAGTTTCGTTTACGCCCCTCCAGGCAGAATGGTAGCATTAGTAACAAAGCTGAAATGACACTGGGCTGCATGACCATGAGAGTGAGAGGCATATTCTAATAGCATCAGTACTGTGGTTCAGGCATATTCACAGTCCTCCTATGAGATGATATTGTTTTCTCAGTTTTGAAAAAGGAAATTAACCATTTTCCTAAGGTTAAATTACTTATAAAGGAGTAAGGGGAGACAATGGAATAGGAAGCAGTATTAATCAACAGATAGGTTAGTGACATTAACCAAAAGTCACTGTTAGTTAGGGTGTGCACTGCTAAGCTGCAGTAACAAACAGACACAAATATTAACTTGTGGCAGGGTATTCTTTGGTGCTGTTATGTTCCTGGTCCAGTATTGAAGTCAGGAGAGATTCTTTCCTCTGTACTATTACTCAAGATGCTTCCATTCTGTGACCTTGACACACTCTAGAATCCCTTAACTACTGACATCTCAATGAGAAAGAGAATGAGGCGGCTTGAATGGAAATATTTAGAGACACATCCTGGAAGTGACAGATGTCATTTTCTGTCATTCTCCATAGAAGATGATTTAGTCACACACCACTCTCAGTCTAAGGGAGGCTTGGGAAAAGCCCCTCTGCATGCCCAGAACAAAGAACATATTTTGGTTGAAATGAGTAACCTCTTTTTGCTTCTCTCCAGTCACCAAGTATTTTAACACACTTTTCCTCAGATTTAAAACAAACTTAACCTTTTTCCCAGAAGGCCCACCCAGACGCCAAGGTCCAGCATCAAGAGGTGGCTCATAGCCCTCTCAATATGACTTTTATATGGTTCTTCATGGTCCACTAATAGCCAGTTCTCTAACCTGGTTTTCTAACCATCTCTGCTACCAAGGTGGAACAGAACTAGGGCATCCAAAGTATTCAACCCCCTTTTCAGAGAGAGGAGAATGGAGATTAAAAAAATCGAAGAATAGGACACTAGAAAAGCACAAGGAAGTCTCCCTACACCAGCTTAAGGTTCTTACATCACCAGCTGTGAGGAAGGACCTCAGGGTGACCCTGATACTATTGGCTAAGAAAACCTTTGGATATTATTCTTAACTTTCCTGACCTGGGCTTCCAGAAGGTTCTTCTTCCTTGTCTATCATCCCTCTTAACCCAGATCTAAACTGAGCCTTTGTGGAATGTTACTTTCTTGGGGGTTTGCAAAAATTACTCAGCTGACGTCTTGACTGTGTGATCTGGAATGCCCAGTTGTAATTCTATAAGCATGAACATGTTAAATACTAAGATTTCTGCTGAGGTCCTGAGCCCGTCACCCTGTCAGGACCAAAGTGTGTCTTCACTAGACATATTCATTAAGTATGTTGTATCATGTGCTTCCTTTGCTCTCAGGCAAGCAATAGCTACTGGGGCCATGTGATGTAGCTTAGACCTGAGGGTGACCCTCAGGCCCTATCTACAGCTCAGAGAGAATTCTGGTTTAGTGAAAGCTCTTTCCAGGAACATCTGCTGCTCAGATTTCTTTTCCTTTTAATACTTCCTCATTGATTGAGGCACACATGGCAGGGTGTCCACGTGGAGCTCAGAAGACAACTTGTGTAATCAGTTATCACCTTCCACCATGAGGATCCCAGGATATAAAACATCAGATCTGACGGCATGGGGCTGAACTATCTTCCAGCTCAACATTATTTTTTAAATTATATCTTCTATCTGTGGTGCCCAAAAATTATGAAACTTTTTAACTCTACAAGGTCATTAACACATTTTCTATAAGTATATGATCTTACATATATATTAAGGTCCTCTCTGTCTCTCTCTCTGTCTCTCTCTCTCCCTCTCTCTCTGTGTGTGTGTACAGATGCACACATGTATGTGCATGCATATGTAGGTGGAGGTCAAAGACTCTGTCATCTTCAGGCACATTCACCTTGTTTATTGAGACAATTTCTCTCTCTGGGTCCTGGGGCTCACTGAATAGGCTAGCCTGGCTGGACACCAGGCTCTGAAATCCCTCCTGCCCCCTCCTTCCTCCTCAGCACTGGACTCCAAGAGCATGACAGCACACCTGTCTTTTCAGGTGGGTGCTGACAAAGGAACTCGGGTCCCTATGCTTGCTCAGCCAGCACCTACCATCTGGGCTCTCTCCCCATCCTACTAGTGTTCCTTCTCTTGAAACGTCTTGCTGTGTAAAGGACACAGGAGACACATGGGAGCTCAGTGACCAGCTAGCCTGAGCAGGCAACAGACAACAAGAGACCCTGTCTTAAAACAAAACAGGGACAGATACCCAAGGCTATCCCCAGACCTCTACATATACCTCCACACACACTACACACCATACGTGCACACAAACATCGTGCATGCATGCACGCACGCATGCACGCACGCACGCGTGCACACACACACGATTCTTGCAAAAATTAAATATGAATCCAAATCAAGGTTGCTAAAATCTAGGAGCTGGAACTGTGAATACAAATTTCTATAAGCATTTCAGGCATTAGACAATGCATGTGAAACTCTCATGTGCTACTTCAAAACCATGGTAATATCACGAATTCACAGAGTTGAACTCTATGTTCAACTAATGATATTTGCATGTATGTTTATGCATGTATGCGAGCATTTACGTGTGTGCACCCATGTGTGTGGGAGCCAAAGGTCGATGTCAGATAGCTTCTTCAGTCACTTTCCATCTTATTTTTTGAGACATGGCTTCTCACTGAAATTGAAGCTTATCAACCGGCTAGACTGGCTCCAGGGGTCTGCCTGTCTCAGGAATCTCAGCCCACCCAGGGCTAAGGTTACAGGCATGCACCACTGTACCTGCTTTTTGTGTGGGTTCTGGAGACCTGAACCCAGGTCCTCATGCTTGCACAGCAGGCCCGTAATCAGCAGGCCCCTCCCTAGCCCCTCAAGCTAATACAGTTTATCAAGTTCAGTAAACCTTTCTTTATACTAATGGAGATGCCTATAAATCAAGCCAGAAGGAGAAATTTTATTATCAACCATCAATCAATAAGTCAATAAGAGATATACATATAATTTCCTGACTTGGGAGTTTCTATCAAATTGTGTAGAAATAGATGGGACTTTTAGAGTCTCTCAGAAACAGCCATAAAATTCCTCTAAGTTATGATCTTGAAAGAGAGAATTATACCCAAGACTGAGGCAGAGAGAGACCCTAAAACAGAAAGATCACAGATGTGCTGGGAGCGGCCTTCTGAAAGGAGGCATAGAGGGCTCTGTGACTGGGAGGAGAGACTTGGGAAGTCACAACCCAGCCAACTGGGCATACTATGTGCCAGCTGCTAGGAATCCTGGCACTGGGGCACGATCTACAAAGCTGCCCAGCCATGGATTCTTTTCCCTGAGGCTGCTGCCTGTAGAGCAAGTCAGTGGGGGAACTGGGGAGCTGTGGGGAGCACTGAGGGGAGCTGGAGGACTCCTCCTCCCGTGGGAAGAAGGAAGGGAAAGTGCCTGGGTCCCGGGGTGGTTCGGGTGCAGTTCTGTCTTGGAAGGGATTATTGTTGCTCCATATTCATGCAGCCCTATGATTATGAAATGAGCAGTAAACATCTGTTTCCCTGCTGCAAACCCTGCTGTTCTGCTTCACACTTTGACCTAACATTGGGGGAAATAGGGTGGGTGGACAACCTCCTCCAGAACTATTTTTCTGAGTCCAAAAGTCCTCCCAATAAGTTAGTATCTGCCTGAAAGAGAGAGAGCGTGTAAATTGTGGGAGAGGCAGGAGTTCTCTTACTGGAACTCCCTGCCCTTATCAGGACAGCCCAGTTGACAGGCAATCCTTCTGAGGCAACCAAACCTTCCACTATGGTCTCTCGGGCTTTCTCAGTATAAGTTGGTGGATCAGTCCTCAAAGTGTGATCTATTGTTGTTGTTGTTGCTGCTGCTGCTGTTGTTTTGCTTTTGTTTTCATCTTTGTTTTTTGAGACACGGTTTCTCTATGTCACAATCCTGGCTATCCTGGAACTCACTTTGTAGCCCTCCCCGAGTGCTGGGATTAAAGGCATGCGCCACCTCCTCCTGGCTCTCAAAGTGTGATCTTATGGCTAAAGAACAATGTGTGGCCCAAGCAAAAAATTCCATGGACAAAACAGGCACAGCTCATTAATCAACTAATAATGTGGGAATGTTGAGTAACAGTATTTCCTGTGGGCCAAGCCCTGCATTGCCCCTTGCTGTCTTGTTTGAATGTCATTTTAGGTGGTAAGTGTCCTTAGTCTGTGGGCAAGGAAACAGAGGCTCACAGGGAAGTTATTCCTCCCACATTGTGTGGTTAGGAAGTGGCAGAATTGAGGTCGGGTCTCTCCCATGGTTGCCTCCTTAGCAAGGTCACAGCACCTGGGTTAGGAGGTGCTAACCTGCTTGTTTGTCCCTGCACTTTTATATTATCTATTCCTTTAATGCTATTGAGATGCTCTCCTCCTAGAAGCTATCTATACCTGCAGAAGGCCAGGTTCTTTCTGTTTCATTTACTCTTGTGTTCCCAGCCCTTGTAATGAAACTGCAGCAGCTCCTCAGACACAGACCTTGAGTCACTGAGTGAGCGACATCCAAAAGTTCCACTGTGGTCTTAACCATTGCATTTCACTGAATGTACTGCCCTGTGTGAACAATTAGGATAGTTTTCCTTATTGAACTTATCCTACCACCCCACACCCTGTGAGGATATACCGTAAGTATCATGAACACACAAAGAATGGCCTTGTTTAAAACTTTTTGTTTTTAAATTAGTTCGGAGGAGGGGTGCGGGGTGGGGGTGGAAATTGTTTTGTTCTGGTCCGATTTCAAAGCTGTGAGTTCTGCATGCTTTAACCAGGCATATGGTGGTTTTCCTAGTTGTATTAAGGGTTTGTTTTTAGCTCTGATTTTCCGATTTTATGGCCTACAAGAAAAAAAAAAGGCAACACAATTTGTTAAAGAATGTAGTGTATGCCTTTTCTTTCGAATCACAAGGCTAATTAAGAGGGAAAATAATAAGTCATCTCCTGAATGTGCAGCACAGATAAACTTCCTAGGAATTATGAGGGACACTTACAAAAGGCAGCTAGCTACTCATTTGGTAAGAGTATAGCAATTTTCAGCGGGGGTGCTGGCAAGACACACGACGCATCCGTTCATCTGTGCTAAATGCGGGGCACTTTGCACTTGTCAAAGCAAGAGCTATGGAGAAAAAAGAGACTGTGCTCTGACCTTAAGACTCCCTCCCTCTGCTTATCTGCTTATCCTTAAGCTCACGGTAAGAGCCCTAAATGCTTCTTTGCTCAAGTAAAATGAATTCCATGTGATATTCGCCACAGTCCAAGCTGGTAAATAAGAGCCCTAGGCATTTTCAAGAGTGAACATGTTTTACTTTTCAAAAGAGACCGAGAGTGGGTGCTAGCTTGTTGAGTATCCGTGTTGGGCTTTGCTGCAGAGACTCTGCTCCATTATTCTACTCTTTTCCCTCACAATGCTCATATCAGTCATGCCCTTTGGATCCGCAACATCAGAGTTCCCTCCTCTCCCTTGAGGTCAGTGACAATTGAGAAAAGCCTCATTATCACCCTCACAATAATGACTCCTCATGTACTCGAAGACCAGGAAAATTTCATCCTTATTAACATGAAACACTTCAGCCAGCTTTTTCCAGTTCCCTTCATATCTGACCTATTCTTTCTCCCTTTTTTGATGAGAAATATGAGTTTACTCAGGTCAATCACAACAACATGCTAGCACTACAGACACACACGGCCAGCACAGAATAGCTTTACAGAATTTTTGGCAGGAGTAAGTGAAGGCCCCCCCAAGACCAAGTTCTCAGCACAAAGGAGATTTTTTTGCCTCAGAGGGACAAAGGGCAAGGATAAGGGACAAAGACAGGAGATAGAGGACAAGGGAGAAGGGGAAAGCGTCAAGGGGGAGAGGAAAGGATATTTGTCCCAGAAGGACAAAGGACTGCCTCTGGATAGAGAGGAGATGGACATGGCACTTAGAAAATGGCAGTTTATGAAGGTAAATGGGGGAAAACACGTGTTAGGATGAGATGTTTAGTTTTGATTGGGCTTGTTAATTAGGTGAGCCAAAGGGGGCCTTTGATTGCTGGGCTTCAATACTTTGAAAGCTGAGACTTGGTAGACAGCCTCAGGAGAAGGAAGTGGCCAAAATAAGGGAATGGACCTTGTTGGCTAGCTTTAGGAATGTAATCTAATGGTTTTTAGCAAAGAAGAGGGAAGAGGGGAAGGGCAAGGCCTGCCAGAGCCACGTCTGTCACGCTCGAGCCAACTAGAGTCCCTTCAGTAAGTATCTTGCCACATGGTTAGGCACAGCCCTAATAGGATGGATAAACCTTAACCAAATCACCATCATCCTCATTATCATCATAATCATCATCACCATCACCATCATCATCATCATCACCGTCATCATCGTCATCATCACCACCACCATCATCATCACCATCA
>LOJH01011542.1:18710-33143 GCA_001685095.1 Ellobius talpinus
AGATAGATAGATAGATAGATAGATAGATAGATAGATAGATAGATAGATATATTTGTGGCCCTTTTGGTCTAGGTACAATATGCTTTTAGAGAATTTGCAGACTTCTATTGTAAAGGTTAGCTGCTAACACCTAGCAATACTTGCCAACATGTACGAAAACTAAAAGGATAGCAAGGATTACAAAGCTAACTCACATACCAAAGTGGTGATGTTTTAAATCTTTTGAAATGGTTTTACTAGAAGAGTTGAAAAAGAAAAAGCATTTGTAAGTGATCAAGACACCAAGGAAATTCCCCCTGAGGAACTACAAAACTCTTCTCCATTAAAAAGTACCATTTGTCACTATTCATTTGTGCTTAACGAAAAGCAATACTAATGAAGAACTTCCCCAACCTACTACATTGGACACTACGCAGAGGAAGGCATCCTGAGCCAAAATATTTAAGGTTTTTGTTGGTATTATCTCCAAGCAAAAATGTCATTCCTCTTGAAGTTTAGATCAAAACGTTGTTCTCACTTAAGTGAACAGTCTATTACATGAACTCTTGGCACTTCTTTTAATTTTGACAATTACAGTTTTGAAGCAACTGGTAATATTATTAAGATTTCTGAAAAATGTTTTATTACCAGTACAACTGCAGACTCAAAGCCATTACCCATTAAGAATACTTTCCTTCCACATGCAAAAGATGCATGCTTGAACTGAACACCTATTTCAATGGTTTCTGGATACACAACCATGGTTTCTTCCTTGAAGAGAGACCCATTAATCGTATTTTATTGAGAGACCCATTAGGCATATTTTATTACCATGCTTCGAAAATGTGTACATGTCACAGGTATGTCTCAGTTTAGCATGTTTAGTATTAAGCAGCTCATTATGTCCAGTTAATTTGAGATAACATAAAGCTTTAATTTTCAACATCAAATAGTCATTCATGGAGTACTTCCCATGGATGAATTGTTCTTTCAAGCATGGACACAATTGACTTTCATCTACATCCTTTAATGAAAGGTATCCGAGCAACCAACACAGAATTACACAAACCTATTCACATTTTTACTAATTAAATACAAGTTTTCATTTTTTTTTGTTTTGGTGCATGTTTTTTTTCACAAAGCTGTTGAGTGTTTTAATAAAAGTATTATTTATGGCCTCGTGTATTACTAAAGATTTTCTAGTTTTATTATATCATTTTTGTTTCTAAATGTTGTAATAAAACATCTCCTATGAAAATTTCACTCCTAAACTTCCATTTCCGTGTGAAGATGGGTAGTTTTCTTAAAGCAAACCTTATTGTGGTGTCATAGCTGTTCTTTGCAACATATTCTTTTCCAAACAGGCAAAAGAAGTTGTGATGCTTGGCAGTGCTTATGAGGACGCAGTTGGTGGCACTATTCTCTCCAAGCAAGTATTGAATGGATGCCCCAGGATAAAATTAGGACTGCAGAGCTTGGCACTGCAAGTCATAGGAAACAGAAAAAAAAGCAAAACCCTGTGCTTCCAACAATTTATAAATCTATGGATTCTTTGGGGGGAGCATTGCCATTTACCTCCTGTTACTTCAATTTGGCAAAAGTAGCACTCTCTTAGCTGGGTTTTCTACAGGGTTGTATTATGTAGTAACAGGAAATGGCTAGAATTACAATGGTACCTGTTTCTAAAGGCTCTTACTTTTTTTTTAAAAAAAATCTGGCTTGTGAATTATTTTTCTAATGCCATTCATCTTCCAAAAACTTATGTGCTTGAAGCTTCACTCATGTAAAAAATTAGAAACAAAGGGGCTAAAATAGGCGAGGCTGCCCTTATAACCTTACCATGAATATCTAGTTCACAGTTTACATCAGTACTTAAACCTATGATACTAAAATATTGAGACAAAAGTAAGATTAGTTGACTATATTCGGGAACATAAACTCAAAGCAGAGTCAATGATCATAAACCTGGTCAGATTTCAAAATGAGTCTTTTTCACTTTCTACCTCTAATCTTGACCATTAATTTCATAGACAAATTGATAATCTAACAAAGGTTTTAAGAATATCTGTATATAGTATTCTACTTTCTCTGCTGTAAATAATCATTTCATAACCAATTCAAATCACCAATGTGATACCACTGATTTTGAAGTTACAAATTGATGCATGTTGGAATTTGATTATTAACTGTAATTCTAGACCCCAATCCAAACTTCTCTTCTGTATTTCAGACCTATTCTGATTTAATTTTTTTGTTGTGTGACTATATGTAAATAGGCACATGCAGCTAATGTGTATGATATGCATGTAGCATCTGTGTGTGCTCATGGAAACCAGAAGAAGTTTTATGATGTCCTGTGCTTTCACTGTCTACCTTATTACCTTGAAAGAGGGTTCTCTATGGTACCTGGTGTTAGGCTGACAATCACCAAATGTTGGGATTCCTCCCACCACAACCATCACAGCACTAAGACATGTGCAACAATGGGTGGGTTTTCACACAGGCACATGAGCTTGGAACTCCTGTCCTCATGCATGTTACCCAAGCACTCTTACCCAGTCAGTTACACTCCAGCCCCTCAGATACAGCCCTGGGTCCCTTTGTTTTAGGTAGTCTCAATTTGGAAACAAGGAACAGATTTAATTAGTCCAAAGATTAGCAGCAACTTCCAGAAACACATTCAATTTACAGAGCTCTTTTTGCTTTATGGGAAAACCAGTCCAATATGGGAGAAGAGCACATCAGAAGAAGAATATGAGCTTATTTGCTATTTACTCTCTAACAAAGTGTGGGGAAGATAATAGGAAATGACTGCCTTTCTTGACTTTCGCTTTATCATTAAAGAATAAAATGTAAGTCCATTCTGGTTGCCTTCAAGGTGAATAACACCAAAGATAAGTCATTCTGAATTGTTTTATAAATTATATAATAAAGATAGAATGTACAACTGGCATAGGATTCTTCCCCTTCTGCTTCGAATTGCTATAACACAATCCATGCTTTTCCATACCAACATTTGAATTTCATTTGATAATGGGAGGGTATACCAGAGGTGAGGTAGATCTACAGTTCCAACACTAGAATGAAAGGTCTTTGACATGCAAAGTCATGTTTCTTCGCTCTTTTCCTATTCTGTTGGTCAATATTTTGCAACTGACTGGACGAACAAATCAGGTAATGAAAACTCTACCTTTGTGCCTGCTTTGTCTGCTGTGGTTGAATAACATTTTTGTTACCAAGCCAGAGCATGTTGAAAGACCAACAACAGCATGGAATGTAAGAAGAATGTAATCAGAGATGAGTTCCCATTTTACTCTGTGTGCAGCATGCATTCAATCCACTTGATATATGCAGCATACCCATAAGGAAGAATGGTAGCAATAATTAAAGTTATTTTGCAAATCTTTGGTCCATCTTTAATCTTATTTCAGCTTCATCTTATTCCTATTAACCAGTTTGTTTACAATTATAATAGTTTACAACCAACAAAATGAGTTTCTTTGTCCTGTTCAGGCCGCCAGTTTTCATTTAGTCCTTTCCATTTGGCAATTTGGTTTTGCTCCATGCCCACAGTGCCTTTGTGCCATGGCTTTCAGTGTCTTTGTGCAGCCTGTGGCATTCTTCAGCCTCCATTAATGTGAGACAGCAGGGAGTTAGTACATCTGCCTTGACTTCCAAGTGCTAACAGGCTAGAGCTGGTAACCTACTAGAAAGGAAACTACACTATAAGAAGACAAGGTCGTAAGAACCTCACAGTAAACACAGTGCCAGCAAAGAGCCACCTGCTTTGTGACACACAATTACAATTCCAGAATGTTAGTACCTGCAGGATTCACGCCCTGAACATTAGCCCCTTCCTGGTTTGGGTTGCGCTGCATTGCCAGGCTCTCAATTGGAGTTGGATTGTCCCCTCGGCATACCTTTCCAACACCTTGACAAACTGTCAGTTGTGAATAGCTCTAGTGGAGATGCTCCCAGAATTTCTTTTGAGAGAATCATATTTTCTCTTTTCTCACAAAAGCAGATACAGTTATTCAGAATTATAATATGCAATTCTACCCATGCACTGTGACATTGCATTCAACTCTGTAAAGGTGGATTTCAATTAGAAAAAAAAAAGACAACGTTATGTTTGCAGGAAACAGTGATTCCATCTCAGGAACACACAAATGAAAACAGTAATAATAAATATGTGGAAATCATACTCCTTGACAACTGTGGAATTTCTTGAGGAAATATATAAGTTGATACATTTATCTTTTGCTGGTTTCATTTTTGCACATTAAAATAACCAATCTGATAATTTTTATTGTGCAAACGAAATTGTGCATGATTGCCATTAGGTATATTTATATAAAAATACCTAGCATGCAATAGGCTCGTGGAAAGAATGATACTTTAGTAAAACAGTGGAAGATGTACCTCCACTGTCCTTCTAGCATTTGTACAAGTATTTCCAAGGAGCAATCAAGACCTATTGAGACAAACCTTTCGATATGAAGATTAGAAATATAAAATAACAACAAAAGGCAATTGTTTTGTTTGATAAACTATTAAATTATAGACCTAGGTGCATTATATGTGCAGGTGCCAATCATGAGGAAAATAATTTGCATGGGTCCCTGTAGCTCACCTCCAGCATTGTTTGTTCTGCTTGCTTACTTCTTTCAAACTCTTTTGCCAATTGCGTCAGTTTTATTGTTCCTCTATAGCTTTTCAAATGCTTTGATTCTTTATTTACCTCTATTTATATAAAGAATAATTCAAGGAAATGAAAAGGTCAAGGAAACAGGATGCTGAATATTTTCTAGTAATTTTATGTACCCCTTACTTCAGAAAATTTATTATAGATTGTACTTTAAGTTGAGGTCAGCATCTCTGTAATATTATAGATAAAATCGGGCATGATATGTGCATTTAGGTGAGGGATTCTCCTTCTTTATGTAGTAAGGCTATGGTAGAAAGTAACACCAAAAGTAAAAAATACATAGTGTACCATAAGACATCTCTTCAAGAAATCTCAACAGCACAAGGCAGATAAGAGTATTGAAAAGACTTATTAAAGAAAATATTTTACTTAGGCTTTTTCAAATGAATAATAAATTCAGTGTTTACATCAATATCTCTTCAGTAAAACTTTGTCAGTATTTACATGAATGATTTTTCAGTAAAATTTTAATTAGCATTAGTAAATTTTCACTTGGTGTGAGATCCTGTGCTAGTCACACCCATATGTATCACAGCCTTAAAGCTATATTTATTGTTCTTATTTAGATTAAAAATAAGTCCTGCATCTTTGAAATCCACAGTAGCCATGTAACTACAGATAGACAAAAGACATATTGCCAAGATGTTAAAATTGTATTACTGCTAAGGAGGAATTAATAAGTGACACTTAAAATGCAGAAAAGAATATATTGTCACAGAAATATAAAATACATATTCTCAAAGATTAGGTTCAGGATTTGTGTAAGAAAAAGTCTTGCATCAAAGAAACTGGTCAAATAGGTATATATTCAAGTTCAAAGACTAGGTTACTTAAAATTGGTATGATATAATTCTTTTAAACATGATCTACCAATGTAATTAATATTATTACAAATTTTAGCAAATTCTTTTGCAGTTTTTGACAAACTGCTTCAAAATGGTCTCAGAAAGACATAGAATGGGTCCGGGTAGAGATTTCAGTGAGGGTAGTACTTGCTTTGCAGACCTGAATCACACAAGCAATAACTACAATAATAACCAGGATCTGAGTCTCATGTGCAGCATCCATGGAAAAAGTCAAGACCTGAGTCTCATGTGTAACATCCACACCAAAAGCCCGGGCTTAAGCTATTGTCCATGCAAAAGCTAGGCCATGCATTCCAACCTTGGCTTTAATACAAAGTGCTAGAACTTGAGTTTCATTCTCATTGCCCATATGAAAAGTCAGGAAATGTCACGTACTGCCACACAGGACTTCAAAGTGTGAGGCAAGTGGATCCCATAAACGTATACTCTAATCTGTTCAATCAGATCGAAGTTAATCTAATAAGAATTGTGTAATCCAAGAGTCCCAGGTCATGGTGTGAAAAACTTGGTCTCAAAAAATAAACTCCACAGCTCTAGTTGACCCCTAACCTATACATGTGGTCTCACACACAGGCTTAGTAAAAGACATGCGCACATGTGCACGCGCACCTGCGCCACACACACACACACATGTGAGTACATAGCAGAGGACCTATTATAGCGAAATAATAGTAACCAAGAAGATATTTGGATGATTTAACCATTCTTATGTGAAGAGAACACAAAGTTGTGAAGTTTGTGTGAGTGGGATATTAGTAAGAGAACAAACGTATCAACAGAACAAAGCAGAGTTCAGTAATGGACTAACACAGATATGCTCTAGTTATATTTAAAATAAAAGCAAAACCCTTGGAAGGAGAAAGGTAAGTATAACATAAAAATGTTTTAGGTACAGCACAAAATTGTAGGGGGAAAATGAACTGATTTGATCTAAATTAATCCATTTTCATCAACGAAAGACACTCAGGAAAATGGAAACAGAAACAAAAAGGGAGAAAATACTTGTGGCAACATTTTACACAAAATATTTTTAGTTAAAATATATGGAGAACTTTAAAGCACTTTATTAACAAAAGAAGCATTCAATAAATAGCTAAATCTCTGAAGAGACATGATCAGGAAAGATAAGGGGATAGCAAACTAGGATATGAGTATATGCTTAACATTTTTCTTTGCAACATTGTAAATTAAAATAATTCTGAATCATCACTTCATAGAAACCAGAACAGCTTAAATCTAAATATCCAAAAATAACAATTATTAACAGGAATAACAAAAAAGCTAAATATATATTTCTAGTAGAATTTAAAATTATTATACACAATGATACATAAAGTCTTACAATATTATTTCAGAAACTTACATCAAAATATGTTTCAAAAATGTTTGAAAGGAACTAAAGTGGTCAAGAACACCAGCATCAAAATATTTGTATAAGGAAGTAGGTATTTAACTAACTTTCGGGAAATGTGGCAATCAGATATCTCACCTCTGGGGAAGAGGATTATTAGATGACAACTATCTACATGATGGCATATTAGAGTAGAGTTCTCAGTATCAATTCATTGTCTTACTGAAGATTAAAGTGAGGACACAGACAAAATGCCTGGAAGAATCTCCAAATTATGCTATGCTTTTCTATGGCCTCTTTTTCTGTCTGCAGAGTGGGCATAGAATAAACAGCGACTTATTTACAAGAAACGATTCCAATATCCAACCTGACTAAATAAAGAGTATAGCAGGAGAGAAAAAATTCTCATGATAATTTCTCAAATAATTTACATAAATTCTTTTACCATAATGGAGAATAAATCACATCACTTACACATGAGTTGTGCAAATGAATTCCCTCATCAATAGTAAAGCTTGGGAATAACTTCATATTGGAATCACCTGAAAAAGCTCCCATGACCAGCTAGTAAAGAATAATATCACCCATTAATGTTGGTAGTATGCACTCTAAAGACAACTCATACAAATTATACTCTTGTGAACGAAAAATGCATAACCCATTCTAAAAACAATAAAATCATCAGATGTGTGCTAAATGAGGGATATTTTACATAATAGATTGATTAGCATTTCTATTTTTTATTAAGATGTTCACAACCAATATCTAAGGAACTGTCACAGCTAAGAGAGGAGTTCTATGAAGAGTTAATTGTATTATCTTGCATGGAATTTTAAAGAAGAAAAAGGGCATTAAGAAACGTTTAAATATGTCAAAATAAGCTTGCACTAAAGTCAATGAAAAGTAAAATACAAAACACTGGTCTCTGTGCAGCCTGGTATATAATGCTGAGTTCCACAAGCAAAGAACATCATCCTGAAGCTGAGAGCGTCAGATTTCCAGGGATCACGTCTGCACATATCTGTGGAACAAAAGGGTGTTTTAACAGAGATCATTTTGTTAGACTTTATTAAATGCACCCTCTATTTCCTTTGTCATAGTCAAGGGAAATAAAACACTATATTGGGGACAAATGATTTTTAAAAGATTTTTCAAGTGAATAATTTTCTAAAGTATATATTAATACTTTGTGACTTTCATGGGATAATGTGTTTTTAAAGCAACATTGCTAAAAATGGGAAAATAAAATTCAAAGACCACTCATAAATATGAAGTGTATATAAAGACTGTGGTATCTGAATCCACTCTTAGGCGTATCAAATACATATCGTCTGGAAACAAACTTGACCTTGTTCTCATAGAATATGGAGAATTTACATCAGAGCACAATTTCAAGGCTTCGGCAATTCAATGCAATAACAAGCACTTAGGTGACCTACTTGAATCTCCACTAAATGTTTAATGGATTGAATTGTGGCATTAGAACATATCGGGTCTCTTTCACTGGCCTGCTTATACCCAACTTGGTAATTTTGGTCAATAGTCTTCTTTCTCATTCAGCCTGTTTGTATATACTTGAGCATATTTAGATAGTTACAATGTCCCGAGTAATGCAATTATCTTGCAGTTATTCAGACCAAATCCCCAAATCACTGGATGTTTAAAAAAGAAAAAGAAAGAAAGAAGGGAAGAAAAGAACGAAGGAAGGGAAGACGTAAAGAAGGAAGGAAGGGAGGGAGAGAAGAAGGAAGGAAGACAGGCAGGTTCCAGGACATTTTAGATCCTCCATTTGTGTTTAGACCCTCCATATACTCATAGTGCTAACTGGCTCTCTCTGGGCACCTGGAACTTCTGAATGAACAGAAAAGTCATATGTTAAGCTTTCTAAGGTTGTGGGCCTTGGGGAATCTGATGAATGAACAGATGATGCCTTTTATGAGAAAGGACCTCGTGGACATACTGTGTTCTCATTTAATGTCTCCGCATTCTCCTCTGAAAACAAAGCCTGAAGATATTAAGTTAAATCACTACGTTTTGCGGGTCTTTGGACCTCCATCAGAGCTGCATATCTGTTGTCCCAGCTCGTCGGAGATGAACGTAAAAGTTTAGAGAGCTTGAAGTCAATCTGAAGGACATAGATCTTACCATGTAAAAAGTGTGAATACTAAAGACATCTTTCTATACAGTGTTGTTTAGGGGAAAGCGGTGGTTACTTTCTTCTACATGTATGTATTCAACAACTGTTTCTGATCCGCTGACCTTAGTGTGAGGGATCTGCCCATCACAGTAACAGGCTGACGTTCTCTGAACAAGTGGGAGACACGCACAATATTGATGGGGACTTTGCATCTCTAATAGACTTCATACTGCTCTTCAAATTTTGGAAAGTTATTGTTTCTTTTTGTTTTTTACAGAGATAATGGTTTAACTTTCACTTACATTGTTCCCACAAATGAGGGAATAGACATAGAGAATGTGATAAACTACTTAAATGTTAACCCTATAAATTCATACTTTCAATGCACAGTAGACTTATTGGAGAAACATCTCATCAATGAAAGTGTTGACATAGAGATGGTATGAATCTCCACTAATTGTACATTGCCCACTTATTCCTAATGTAGGAAGAAACACTGGGAAATCTGATAAGACTCTTTCTAAAAATACTTGTAGCAACTTACACGTGATTTATATTTGAAGATGCATTTGCTAGAGAATAGGGCCCTGAACATAAACAGTAATTAACAAGAAATTAAAAAAAATAAATAAACCAGTTATTTGAAAAGCTTTCTCACATGTCACTTTCTTCAGTCTCCATGGGACATTAACATTTTAGAAAGTTTGAAAACAAATTTGAGCTCATGACAAAAGTAACTTGCAAGTTTCTGAAGTTTACTATGTAAGATCATTCACTTCCCATGGCACTTAGCATTTTATATTGCACAACTATTTAACATCATACTGTGATCAAAAGGGCTTTTTTGGATGGCTTTATTTACTTATAAATAAGTTTGTGGATGTCCACAAATGACTTGCTGCATAAGATTTCAGTAAATACCTGGTTGATAAGTAAGTCATTTATTTCATTTTCTCTAACTTGATTGGAATGTGGGAAGGTGCTTGTCTTGGGTAAAAAGATAAAATTATATTAAGCTAATTAATTAGAATAATTTGATAAAATTAGTCCTCTAGGTTTATATTAAACTTTATCCACATTAATTTAATAGCAAATCATAAACCAGGGCAGGGTGTCTTGTCATTCAGATAAAATGATTCTTATCTATTTAAGATGATTACTTCCACATCTATAAACCATGTATTGCTTATTTCTATCTAAAAAACTCTTTCAAATCCTCATAATCACAGTTTTCTCTTTGTAGACAGGGAATGACGCTTCCCTTCATTGTTTATGCTGCCCTGTCCTATAGAGTCACATGATCTGCTCTAAGTTCCCAGAAAGGCCATTAAATTATGCTCTCATCACCTCCAGAATATGTGTGTGATTTTAGTTTCTTTCCATATCTATCTCCAAGATCTTCCTAGTTCTATTGATTTGTGTTTGAAGCTTCTTTATTTCTTCAGGCTATGTCAGAGTCTGCCTCACACACTGTGCCACCCCATCTGCCTTGTGTCCACCTACTTTCCAGTACTTGCTCATATTTGTTACAAGTTATTATTGAATTTGGGTACTAAGTGTGGTCTTCCACCGCTCATTACATCAGAAGAGGAGCAATGAGAACAAAGAGTTGCTCTGGGCTTTGCATTCCTCAGCATTTTTTGGAAATGAATAGATGGGACTGTGTTACAAGGTAAAATCTGACAAGTGAAGCTCGTTTATCCTGGGACTTCCCTACAGACCACAGAGTTTTACATCTTCAAAGTCTACAAAACCATGCCGTAAAATATGTTTTTGTCACCCCCGCAGTGTTTCTTAAAAGGAAACGAACAAAAGCATGGTCCTTATGTAGGCTTATTAGTTTTCATGCACATTGGGATTATCTCTATCCACCTGTGTGGCCTCAATCCTCATAGCTGAGGATACTTTTGTATGGCCAATTTAAAAATATTTATAGAATACCTACTTAATGGAGTAATGTTAGCATGTTCACTTTTTCATCTTATATTCTGTTGTATCTAAATCAGTTTTATATACATTACAGTAAGCAATTACCTGTGAATTTAAAATAAGACCAAGGTTGCACATATAGGATTAATGCCACATCATCAATGAATTTAACATCACTTAGCCATGTAACCAGGGAAATGTCCAGTTGACTTCAACATTATTTCTCTGTACCCTAACTCACCAATTTCAACAGACATTACTCTAAGTAAAACACTTTAGAGCTATAAAAATTATCATATATACAAGAAACTTATGAAGAGAATAAACATTGCATTCATTTTTTATATTATCTACATCTTAACACAGTGCTTGGCAGAATATAAGGCCACAGTTCTGTGGATATATATTATTATTTTGCTCCTTTTTGAAATTTCTATTCATCGTCTACCTTTTACTCCCCTCTTTACTATCCATATGTAAATATTTCACTATTCCATGGAATCACTCACACCTTTTATATATTCTATGTAATCCAGGCAAATGTGCTTTCCACCTTCTTCATTCATGTTTCTCAAAATTCACTATGTCTAAGATTTAGGAATATTCTGTCCTTCAACTTTGCATTTAGATTCTAAAACCAG
Organism: Ellobius talpinus; assembly: GCA_001685095.1. Taxonomy (NCBI): domain Eukaryota; kingdom Metazoa; phylum Chordata; class Mammalia; order Rodentia; family Cricetidae; genus Ellobius; species Ellobius talpinus. The sequence goes on from LOJH01011542.1 coordinate 30,322, forward strand.
AGCAGTGCTAGAGTCAAACAGTTGTAATCACTGGCTTAGCCCTATCTGATAGTGTAGGCTAGCTTCCATAACTAACTATACCTCCACACTGACATGTGGACAGTCTACCCTGTATTTCTTCTAAACTTTACTATCGGCAACTGTCAATTTGCAGATTCCCAATTTTTATTTGAATAAATTATCTATGGATACACACTTGAACATAAAATAACTCAAAGAATATTGATAAATATTAGAAATTTCCTTAGTGAGTGACTGAAAAGCATGAAAGAGTCTAAATACAAAGGAAATTTATAAATATAACTATCTGGTAGAATAAAAGGATTTTAGAGTTAAAAAGAGCTATTCTATACATCCCTATCTGTTCTGCTTAGTGTTGACACCATTTAAATCAAGAAACTAATTCTTGTTATAACCCCGTTTCTATTTTACAATAATAAATTAAAATTCTTATTTACCTACCTCATAAAACACTTGCATATGCTATCTCTTTAGAATTCTCTTTTGCTTAGGAATTTCTGTTGCTCTTCCTTGTTCTTTCTTCTCTAAACTATCTGCTTCCTCTTCCAGGTGATAATTCTTTAAATATTTGAGAGATGTTTTTAGTATGTTCCCCCTACACATTTCCTTCTGACAACATTACACATAAAACATGATTTTTCGATTCCTCACCATCTGGTTGTCTTTTTCTGATTCTATTCTAGTTTAAAAATAACTATTTTAAATCTACTTCCACTCCCAAAAATAAACAGAAACATTGTTTGAATTTATAACATTATTTGCATACAATCTCAGAGTTTGTTTTTCTTTGACCTATTTTCACCTTTGTTCTAAACCGTAACTCGTATTCTCAATGCCAGTTTGAGAGAGAAAAAAGTGGCATAGGCAAGTTCCTCCCTTTGTGTTTCCCAATTAAGGCTGAGTTTTACTGTCTGATAATAAATGATGTAACCTAGGTACACATGCTGTTAGAGCTATTCTGGTGGCCATACTCTTTGGGGCAGAAAATTTACCCTTGGCCGTGTGTGTAATGTCTGCACTAAAGGAAATGCTAATATCCCTTTTAAATCCAACTCTGCAGCAGTGAGAGTGCTATCTTGCTTCTAGGCTTCTTGTTTCCTTTCTCTGAGCATCCAGGCTACAAATACTTCAGAATCCAAATTCGGGTCTCATTTCAGATCCTGAGTTTTTCACATCACTTTTCTCCACCTAACTACTACAATGCTATGGGTTTAAACACAAACATCAGGAGTGGTAGTTGAACTTTTCTGTCATCAATGACAGTGCTGTGATCTAATATTGAATATAATTCCAGGTTACTCTGGCTTCCCATTCCTCAGTTGTTAAACTCAGAGATCTCTGACAACTCCAAGTCTCTGTGCTGTTCTTCAGCTCCCATGGGAGGTGTCTTCAGCAAAGGTGTCCTGCTGAATCCAACTGCAAATTAGTTGGTCTGTTGTATTAATCCCTCGAGAAGGACATTGAGTGCATACCCTGAGGAGTTTTATATAAGTAGTTGGCAATGAATTCATGAATAAATCAGAGGTTGTAATGTAATTCAATACCCTGTTTTTTATTTATTTTTATATTTCAAGCTTGGTGTGCACAGCCATCTTTCTAAATTATGACACTGCCAAATGTGTGAGCAGAACAAACAAGGAGTCATGTGACAGGAAGGGCACTACTTAGAGGCAAGAAAACACAGATAGAGAGGGAGAAGACTCGGCTAATGGTCTGAGGAAAATATAAATGCAAAAATGTGGAAGCTCGCTGCAACAGCCTGTCAGCACATCCTCTGAAGGAAGCTAGTTACAAATCCTCACCATTATAGCTGGTGACACAGAGGAGCAAAGCAGTTCCCAGTGATGTGAAATCATACAGGAGCAGGAGAACCCAAAATAGAAATAATGACAATTTTACCGCAGGACAAAATGCTGTAGCTCCTTTATTAGACTAAATCCGTGTGTTAACAATCACATGCAGAGGATATATTATAGCACGAGCCACTGGCATTCAAATCACTTGTCATAGCCTCACTTTAATCCAATCATGGCACAAAGACAGAGGTGGAGAAATTAAGAGTGCATTAGAAGACACAGGCAGTAGGGAGGGTGAAAAGTGGCATGCGCAAACTCTTTTAATTGGTGATTCTCCCATTGCTGAGAACTCACATTGGAAACTGCGGAGAGTACATACGCTATATACAAATCACACACTGACTAGTATGAGAGGTTTTTCCCTGACACAGTATAAAATGTCAGAGAATGTCTATTATTATGCAACAAACATTATACACATTTAAAATCTAATAATCATAGCTCTGGTTTTTATAAGAATTCTTAATCCTTAATAGGAAGACAAGGATCAAATATTAAATTGTAAGAACACCTGTCAGTTGGATATTTCCTTAAGTGTCTTTCAGACATTTATCCTTAGTCATCAGAGAAATGCAAATCAAAAGAACTCTGAGATTCCATCTCACAACTGCAAGAATAGCAAAGATCAAAAACACTGATGACAACTTATGCTGGAGAGATATGTGGGGTAAAGGGACCACTCTTGCATTGCTGGTGGGAATGCAAGCTGGTACAACCCCTTTGGATGACAGTGTGGTGATTTCTCAGAAAATTAGGAAACAACCTTCCTCAGGACCCAGTAATACTATTTTTGGGTATATATCCAAAGGATGCTCAATCATGTGACAAGAACATGCGCTCAACTATATCCATAGCAGCATTGTTTGTCATAGTCAGAACCTGGAAACAAATTAAATGCCCCTAGACCGAAGAATGGATAAGGAAAATGTGGTACATTTACACAAT
>LOJH01011543.1:9088-21033 GCA_001685095.1 Ellobius talpinus
CAGTTCCACCTATATTGGTAGTTTGTCAGTCACTTTCTTTTGTGTCCTGCAGAATGTCAAGTAGACTCTTTTATGAATCCTTTTAGGATTCCTAAAGAACTGTCTCACCATTAGGCAAGTTCAGTAGTAATTTTTCTGTGGGTCCTGCATGTCCAGTTCATATAGCAGTCTAGGCAAGGGAAGTTTCTTGCTCAAATGGCTAGTAAACTCCATAAGGAGTCTCTTTGATGCCCATCTTTCTCTTGAAGTAATTGGTTCTGCCTGGAGCAGATGTGTCTCATTGTCAGAAAAGTCTAAGTTCTTAAAACATTTTAAATGCCATATTCTGTTAGTCTTTGAAAGGCTTGAAGACTAACTCTCCATGTGAAATATATCTCTGTACATCTAGAAAACCCAACATGACTACAAGCTTGAGTATTATATATATAACAGAATTGCTCTAAAATTTGTATCAATAGACAGATCCATACCAATTCAAATTATTCATATCTACAGCATATCCCCCTTTAAATATAAACCAACATTTATAAGCAATCATTTAGGGAATTTGGATGTTGTTGTCTAGACTACTTCCTGCTGATTGAGGGCACCTTTATTTAGGTCTGTCATGAGATATCCTGTGTGGTATGTCTTTCTCAGCCACAGTCTTGAAGAAGTCATAGATGTTGGACCATCTGGGCCATTTTTTTCATGGGGTCTTGTTTGACCAAACCACATTAGTCTGGAAGGAATCTACAGATTCTCAAACCTTTGTGGAAACAAAAGTAGACCTCTTTTCCAAAGCAACATATCCTTAGACCCAAATTTTGAAGTCAAGATACCTTCAAAATATATATGTTGGTTTAGCTTAGTAGCCCATACAATGAAATATCTTTCTGTACTTAGCTCATTCACAGTCAGAAAATTCAAAGAAAACACAATAATATACATAATACAGACTCTCTGTGTATAATCCATCTTTCCATCTTTACATGGCTTATTTTTCTTATTCTATTACTTTTTCTACAAGTTTANTTCCAAAGCAACATATCCTTAGACCCAAATTTTGAAGTCAAGATACCTTCAAAATATATATGTTGGTTTAGCTTAGTAGCCCATACAATGAAATATCTTTCTGTACTTAGCTCATTCACAGTCAGAAAATTCAAAGAAAACACAATAATATACATAATACAGACTCTCTGTGTATAATCCATCTTTCCATCTTTACATGGCTTATTTTTCTTATTCTATTACTTTTTCTACAAGTTTAATATTTTATTATTTTATTTCTTTAATCTATGACTGTCTGTACTCTTTTATATTATAACTGTTTATACTCTTTTTCTTTTCTCTCTCAAGCCTACATACATTTATCCAACACTGTGACCCATTTAGAGGTCTTTTCCATCTGCATTTGTCTTTATTGCATGTGTATCTGTAATTATTTTTTGACCAGGAATGCATTTTTTCCTTTTAAATGCTAAATGGGCATGGCTAAGACCAATTCCATGGTCCTGCCTGCTTGCTCCACCCAGCCCAATGTGTCTGAGTCATGTTTGCTGCCCCTGAGAGCCATTCTTTCCATCCTAGATCCAGGGTCACAAAAGGTCTAAATCATCATTAAGCAATTTGTAACATGCTGCCCACAGACCCCATTTAAGTGCTCGGCCTCCTGAAAGGGCCAGAGCTGTTCATGCAGCTAGCATGAGTCAGGAAGCTGCCATTTTGAAATCACAATGTGTGTTTTTCTTTTTCTTTTCTTTTCTTTTCTTTTCTTTTTTGCTGCTACTGCTGAATCAGGAAGACCTCTCTTAAAGGAACTGTGGTGTTCTTGCTTGCTGCCAGTGAACAGAGCATAGCTGAAAAAAATACAGCTAAACTTTGTTTTGTATGTGTGTGTGTGTGTGTGTGTGTGTGTGTAGAATTCCTTTCCAAGATCTCTCATGTTTTATGTGGATTTAGCTAGGACACATTGGTGCACCAATCTGTAGTTCGAGGCTGCTTGTTCGTTCCCAGTAAACCAGACTTGAAATAACCACACAGAAACTGTATTAATTACAACATAGCTTGGCCAATGATTTTAGCTTATTCTTAGCAAGCTCTTACATCTTAAGTTAACTTATTCCTATTATTTTTCATTTTACCATGAGGGTCATGGCCTACTCTCAAGGTTCCAGCTGACAGCTAATGTCTTTCTCTCTGATGGCTACATGGCTTCTCTCTGAATCTGCCTTTTCTCTTTCTACATCTCTGTTTGGATTTCCCACCTGTTTTTACTCTGTTAAGCCACTGGCTAAAAGCAGCTTTATTCATTAACCAATGAAAGCCACATATACAGAAGGACTTCCCACACCAGTAAATGAATCATACCACAAACACACACATCACTGTTGTTTTTGATTGTTAGTGAAAGTTGGTGTTGTCTTCAAGGTTTTGTAAATGGACCCTAGTCAGATTTAGGTGGAAGCACACAGGAGATGTTATACTATGGCAACACACAGCATCAAAATTTCAATACCATGAAGAGGGAGAATTTATTACTTCTTCAAGGAACACATTCAGCATGAATTAACTAGGACTTTTTTCTGTGTAACCATTTCATACCACATGTCAATTTCTTCACATAGTAGGGAAGGTTTGAGCTACAAACTGTTCATGGAATGGGGATCCATTCTCTTCCTCATTCACAGAAGCAGGAAGGAACAAAATATTAGAGAACACTGACATCCACTATGCTACTAAATTTCAGCAGAATCTATGTAAAAATTTCAAGGTACAATAATGTTATTCCATTTTGAATATGAAGTTCCACTTTAATTAATTTTGTTTCTTTATCAAGGTTTTCCCCTGAAAGGACAAAATAAAACATTTCCTGATGACAGTTTTTAGGAGACCAATCTCTGCTTAGCAGGTTAAAAGTAATTTAGTTGGAAATAAGTCTCTGGTTGAAGAGGTATGCACTCAAATTTAAAGATTCATGAACACCCACACATGTTTACTCACCCACTCTTCTGCATACACTGGCTGATCATCTGATAAATGCCATTTAGATGAAAACCACTAGAGTCAAGGCACAGGGAGCAGGAATTACAGAGAAGCAGATGTTATACTAAAGACTTCTAAAAGTCTTTCTAATTCTTTTATTTTATTCTGACTACAGCAACCATGTTATACCCTCACAATACATTGAAATTAAGAGATATTTGTTGGAAACTGACATAATTATGATTAAGATATTTCTGTGACATGTATCCCAGTTGTGTAATGTTAAAAAATCCTATACAATTATGACTCTGGTGTCTCCAGACAGAGAAGATGCTGTCTGGAGACATGTTGGGAAGATGACAATGGCATTAAGTGGTGGGAAATACTTTCGGTTTTAGAATGCTGATGCATCAGGGTGAGGACCATTAGCTCAAAGGCTTCTGGGATGCTACAAGCTTTGCTTTGACCCCTAGCTGTGGTTAACTTTTTCTTTTATCGTTGCTCCACTGTGACATGAAAAATGCACGGTATCATTGGAAAAGGGCATCATATTTAAAAACTACAAATTCTGAACTTGGGGGATTTGGTCAGTAAGGCAGTGAATCTAGCTGAGAGAAACCCCATCACCACTGATGACCAAGGGAGATTTTTCCAGTCAACCATTTAGGTAGAACCAAGAAGATAGGCTTTATGTCTGGCCCCAAGTACATATCTCAGTGTTGAAATTCATTTTGCACATTGTTGGATTTCCAATAATGGAGCTCATGAAAGACACAATAAAGCAAAGATGGCAAGCCAGGTTCACCATGAGAATGGTTTTGCTAAGAAACCAGTCACCACAGCTCTCGGTGTTTCCTTCTACAGGTTTAATCCCTTGCCAGACCTGCCCTAGTGCCAACACTCCCCAGTGACCAACACTTGGGCAATCTGACCTTTTATGTGGCTTTCTCTGTGACAAAAATATCATGACAAAAGGCATCTTGAGGAAGTTAAAGGGTTTATTTTCCCAATGGTTCCAAAGGGGCAGTCTATCACGGCAGCCATCATGTGGAAGGAGGGCCAGAAAGCTGGCTGAGAGTATAGGAAGTGAGGCAAGGATATAAACTCTCAAAACACTTCATTAGGACATACTTCCCTGCCAACGCTCCAGCCCCTAATGGCTCCATCACCCACTTGTATTCAAATATATGAGCTTATGGGGGACACTTATTCTTAAAACACCATACTTGACAACTGAACTACCACTCTGAGTTCAATGTTCATCTTCAGAATCCTGTACACTGACAAGTACAAAAATGTCAAATTGTTATTCCCATTTTCCTGGGTGGATTAAAAACTTGAGGACTATTTATTTAATAAAATAACATAAAATATAAAGCTTATATTTATTTACAAGTTACATTAACCTGAAAAGATAGTATTTATATGCATTAGAGGTTTTCTGCCTTCCATAAGGACAAGTGAAACACATGCTGAGGAACTGGTGATCACAATTTGGTAAGTGTGGACATTTGTAGAAGGACAAGTCATTGGGAGGCTTCTGGCTAAGGAACTCTCTGTGGTGCACTGACAACTTTGATGATACAGAATCATTGAAGGCATTTCCCCTTTGTGTCTGAGACTCAGGAAATAAGTTGCTTTGCTTGCATAACATATTTGGCTTGCTTGTTTCTGTCAAAGGGCAACATTTGCCAGCTATTTATATTAATTTAGAGAAACGAAAGATTCAGAAAGCTGAAATCAGGCCACTGAAGATACAAATTAGTTCTGTTACAGAAAACTTAATTTCAGAGCTCATTTCCTGGAACATGGTAAATATATCCAATGGTTTGTTTCCCACAGCAGAATATTGCTACCCTTCATTCCCTCCCCTTTTCTTCTCTTCCATTCCATCCCCCTCCCTTTCCTTCCTCCTTTAAATTTTTTTGGGGGGTCAGGGTTTGGGTCTCCTGTTCCCATGGCAACCTTGAGCTCACTATGTAGCTTGATGTCCTGATCTTCTGGCTTTTATTGTAAGTGTTGGGATTTCATCCATGTGCTGCCACACTTGAACTAAGCAAACTTTCCTATGGAATCATTTCAGAAGGCAAATAACTGTCATTATAATGAATAAAATAGTAAGCAAATCATAGGTATTAAAAATTAGGTAAACAGAGGGTTAGGGAGATGGCTCAATGGTTTAGAGCACTGGTTGGTCTTCTAGAGGATCAGGGTTTGCTTGCTAGCACCCACATAGTGGCTCGCAACTTTCTATTACTACAATTTCAAGGTATCCTATATTTTCTTTCCCTCTTGTGCTGTTTGTGGGCAGCAGGTGCTCAAGTGGTGCACAGGCACATGTACAGACAAAACAGGTGGGCACATAAAATAAGCTAAAATGAAAGGGCTATCTTAACAAAGGCTGGCCAACTATCATATCTAATTAATTTTTCAAAAAGTCTTGCATGTATTAAGTATTAACTTTTGAAGTGAAACCAATTTTGATATAAAAACCACTTTTCTAATAACTACAATGTTAAGAAGTGAGTCATATTGTAACAACATTCTATTTTCATCTTTATACCAGTTTCATGTGGCTTGAATTATAATTGAGTTTCAAGACATGTGCCAATCACTTATGTCCATTCTTTCATTGTCTGTAGGAAAAACATCAGGTTGTGTTGAAGGCTGTGCAGGTCATGTGAGTCACCAAATGCTTCTGATCATTTCATTTTTTTCTGCTTCATTTTCTGTGCCTATAAAGTGCGAGGCTAGAACTAGAAGAACCAACATGAATCACTGCCACAGCATTCTACCACCCTGAGACTGCACCCCAAAATCAGCTGGTGCAGATCTCTATACAGGAGACCCTGGTTTATCACTCCACAACCTCGAGACTGTATCCCCAAACTAATTTGTGCAGACATGTAAACAAGAGACCCTCCTTCACCATTCCACAAAACCAACTACTACAGATCTGTAAACAAGAGACTCTCTGTGACTTACCATTCCACACCCTGAGACTATACCCCCAAATCAGCTGGTGCAGTTCTCTAAGCAAGATACCTCACTTTACCATTCCACAACCTTTAAACCGTACTTAAAATCAACTGGTATAGATCTGTAGTATTTCCTGTCAAAACTCTTGTCATTCTGAACTGTAATTTGTGCTTATGACATTTAACGCTTTATCTGTTTCCATGGTAAAAATTTTTGACAATTACTTTACCTTATCTGTATGCCCACCGGTTTTCTACCTAGTCACTGATGCACCTATTTACATCCTACCTATAATCATATACTGATCTATTCCACCTACTCATTCATTCTTCAACTCATCACTAAGCACATAATCTGTGCCAAGCTTGCAGTGATGTCATAGATACAATCCATTCTCATTCTCTAAAGTAAGTCATCAAAAGTTTCATACAATTATATATGTTTCAAGTTGGTTTGTGGAATAGACAGGGAAAATTTCAACTCTGAGGTAAGGAAAGTGTGTCAGGGAAAAATGGCATGGACAGATGGAATATAAGATACAAAGTGACACATGCTCAGAGTAAAAGAACACCAGGAGCAGGCAAAGAAACATGCTTGCTTCTGATGTGTTGTAGGTGATGCTTGTTCTGGTGTGTACCTTGAAAGAGAGTTTAGAAAGAGAGGTCACAGGAAATGAGGCTCAGAAAATTGTGGTTCATAAATGGTTCTATGTATCATATGAAGTCTGGCTAAGTTTAGGTAAAACTGTTATAGACCTTAAGTGAGTGTTCAAAGGTAATAGGTGAAGATTTAAAAAAATTTCACTCTTTGAAAGTTTCATACATGTATCTAATACATACAGATTACCCTTTTCTTCCCACCCTTTGTAATCTTCCTCCCTTTCGTATCAATGCTCTGCCACACCTACCATTAACATTCCAAGACTTGTGAAGTTTGGGTTTCTTTTGTGACCCATTTAGCTTAACCAGGGCATCTGTATGTATGATCATGGGATTTGAGCTGTCCATTGGAGCCCGGTGAGGTCACCTCTGAGTGCACAGAAGGACACATAAGTCAGTCCTCAGCAAAGAGTTCAGCTGTGATGGATATGACGCCTAGATGGAGTCCTCACCCACACTTGACTATTGACCAGCCATCACTGTGTAGACTCAGTGCAGATCCCTGCAGCTGCTGGGAGGTTGTGGTATCGATGGCTGTGTCATATGCAGAGGGTGACATTTAATTTGATGTCCCAGCTCTTAATGTTCTTTCTGCCTCCTCTTCTGCAACCTTTCCTGAGTCTTAGAGGGGGTGGTGGAAATGTCTTGTCAGGGAAGTGCAGTCATCTCTCACTGCTTCCCAGCACTTTGGGCAATGCAGCTAGGAGTGTCTGCATTCACTGCTCATGGGAAAGAGGCTTCTCTGATTAAGGTTAAGAGTTAAGAAATATTTTAATGGGATCATTGTACCTAGTAAGACATTAAAGTTGCTTTCAATTAAAAAAAAACAATGAATTTTTAAAAGTGAATGTACGAGTGCAGGTACCAAGGAGGCAAGAGGTGTTAGATTCCCTGTATCTGGAGGTACAGGTGGTTATGAGCTGTCCAATATGGGCAGTGGGAACTGAATTTGGGTCCATTGGAAGAACAAAGTGTGCTTTTAATTGTGAAGCCATCTCTCCAGCCTCATGTTTTTAGTTTTGAAAAACAAAAAAGAAACCATGTCTGACAAGATGACATTGATATATGGCATAACAATTGAAAAAAATTATTTAAACTATAATTCACTATGTGAATTGAGGGATTTAACTGATACAAAGAAATCCAATGAATATTAATTTAAAAGGATTAATTCACAATAATTATTTCTCTGGGAGTGGTCTTAAGAGATTGTCACATATTCTTTTCTTTTTCTTTTTCTGTATTTTTCAAAACAAGGTTTCTCTGTGTATTGCCATATATTCTTATGTATACACTTACACAGCATTCATATTTAAGCTTCTATGTTATTATTATGGTTTATAGTCAGAGAAATTAAAAATATTTCTACCTCTTAAAGAAAAATCATAGTACCACGAAGGAATGCTAATGTAACTAAATTTAAAGAAAGTGGCTTTTCTGTCTTCTGAAATCCCCAGCTTTCCTTGCTTTGGGCTGCATTGTGTCCAGGAGGATCCCTGTCTCCCATAGAGCTAGACAAGCAAATTCATTAGCATTCACTGTGGAGAGCATTCAAGTTATTGTATTTGATGTAGAGATAAGAACTTGGAAACCTAAAGGTATAATATGAATCCTTAACTTAATTAAACCATGGTTGTAAACAGCCACTGATATTACAAGCCATCAGAGACAAATGCAACTTACGCAAAGCTCTTGTTTGTTCCATGGAAAATAGGCTGCCATTGAAATCCTTTGCAGCAGGTTATTCTAAAGTAGACATGTAACAAAATGGGGGACACATTGTGTTTTATTCTTAAAAATTTAGACCATAGTTTTATAGTACCCAAAATGAAGTTAAGTAGATATGTCCCCCTAATTTTACAGCAGTGCTTGTCTCATAGAAAATAAACTTCATTAAATATAGTTAAGGGATATAACAGGATGCTGAGATAAATAGAAAGTACGAGGGCTCTTAAAAGGAATGAGTGAACATATTTATTATTTCACAATCACCTGCTTTATTCTATTTATTCTATTTATCACCGTCTAGACCAGACATCTCTACTCATGTCACAGAAATTGTGAGCACACTACACTGCCCTGAATTCTAGTCCTCAATTTGTCTCAAGGCCTCTTAGACTTCTTTATCCTTTATTATCCTGCTACTTTGCATCCTTTGGCACATATATTCCCATCTTCATGTATCCATTACCATCTATATATTCATCCTGTTTTTGTTTTGTTTTAATTTTTCAGACTTCACATTTAAGTGTGAGCATGCCTGCTTCTGTTTTGGTTTCCCATTGCACTTGACATAATGTTCTTCTTGATTGGCACATTTACCATTCATTTTCTTGCTTCTCTTTTTAATGTCCTGAATAATATCCCATTATATTCTCTTTCTCTCTGCCTGTCCCTCCCCTTACAGTTTGCTTATTCATCTGTTTATGGACACCTACATGGCTTTATCTTGGTTGTTGGGAGTCATACTGCAATGTCCTGGGGAGTATAGATAGCAATTAAAAATAACTGATTTTATTTCCTTAGGGAGAATCCTCAGAGGAAGGACTACTAATTTCTGCAGGAACCTTTGCACTTTTTTTCCATCATGTCCATCAGTGTAATTCCCACCAGCAGTGCGCAAGGACTCTCATTCTCTGTACCCTCATCAATACTTATCTCTCATTTTCTGTGTGGTGGCAGCCACCCTAAAGTGTGTGAGGCAATATGGTGCTTTTGATTTACATTTCTCAGATGATAAGTGATCGTTTCATATACTCCTTGGCCATTTTTATAACATCGTTGATGTGGAATTCCCCTCTGTATGGTGTGAATATCATTGGTTAATTAAAAAAACTGTCTTGGGCCTGCTCAGGGAATAGAGGGAGGCAGGGAAAACTAAAGTGAATGCTGTGAATGCTGAGAGAAAGGAGGCAGAATCGGAGAGAAGCCATGGAATTGCTCCCAGAGCAGATGTGCTGAAACTTTGCTGGTAGGCCATGACCTCGTAGTAATGCACAGATTAATGGAGATGGGTTAAATTAAGATTTAAGAGTTAGCCAGAAATATGCTTAAGCTATTGGCCAAATAGTATTGCAAATAGGAAAGTTTCTGTGTCATTATTTCAGGTCTGAGCAGCCGGGAACCAACAATCTGCCTCCCCAACACATCTTTCAAGAAATGTCTACCCATGTTCTTTGCCCATGCTTTTATTATCTAGATTCTGTGTTTATGAATTCTTTATACACTTTGGTTACTAATCCTTTATCAGATAATGTGGCTAGCAGATATTTTTCTCAGTCAGTTCCACATTTTATTCTGTTGCTTGATTCACTTGGCACACAGACTTCACTTTGATGAGTGCTTTTATTTATTTTTGCTGCTTCAGCCTGAGCTCTTGCTATATCCAGGGAATCCTTTTGAAGGCCAAATGGAGAGGTCTCATTGTAAATGTAAATGACTTGTATTCATTCAGTCAACCAATTTGAATAAAGACACAGGGAGCATCCTATTTTAGACAGCATAATAGAATGATAGAAAGATAAATGCTTGTCGTAGTGCCTGGCACACAGGAGACACTCAGGCAATAGAGCAGATGGACTCTTGTCAGCCCCATGCACTTTTCAGAAGTATGTCAAGGTTGCTGTTGACGCTCACTGACAGATGCGTTTAACAGGCAAAGGTTCTTGCCATTTACATCTCTGACATCTAATAGGTTGGCTGGTGAATAGTCAGAGCAGAACTGGGGAAAGTGCTGTTCTCAGACAAAAGAGCATCGATTGCTCCCAGCAACCTCATTGCTGGAGGAAACTGATGATTTCGGTAGTTTTTCTGTCTCATTTTATTTTAAAATATATTTGTAATTTAGCAATATATGCAACATTTTAAAGCACTCTCTTCGAAAACTCATTTTTGGAAGGGCTTCAATTTATTACTACCATAATTCACTTACTGGTTGCACCACCTGTCAATGTTTCTCTCTCTCCTAGTCCTTCTTTCTGCCCGCACAATTCACTCTTGTCTTACTTGCCTCACATGTTGTGAATTGTTTGAAAGATGTCAAAATCTCACTGTCAATACCTTTAAAAAAGTCTGTGAATATTCACTAAACAAAAAGTTTTAAAAATTATAAGCATGATGTGCACACATGTAATCTGTTAAATAATGATCAGTTTAAATATAACTCACTGATTAAAAGCATAGAGAAAGAATGACAGTTCAACTCAGTTCCTATAAAATGAGCTTGCTGCTATTATTGCTTATCTTTGTTTGTTTGTTTGTTTACTATTATTATTATTAATATTTTGGATTTTTTGAGACAGGGTTTCTCTGTGTAGCCCTGGCTGTCCTGGAACTCTCTTTGTAGGCCAGACTGGCCTTGAACTCAAGACATCTGCCTGCCTCAGCCTCCCGCTTGCACCACCATGCCCAGCTGTGCTGTTATTTCCGTAAAATCCCAAATTGTACTTTGCTTGGTAGGGAAACCAGAGAGTCAAGCAACTCTTGTTAGAATTCTATTTGATTGGAAGTCATTTAATTAACAGTTAAGGAAAATGAGGGTGGAGGCAGCAACTAAAAGCACTGGCTGCTTTTCCAGGTTTGATTTCCAGCAACTACTGGGCAGCTCACAACAATCTGTAACTCCAGTTCCAAGGGATCCGGTGCCTTTTCCTGGTCTCTCTGCCATGTTATGGGTAATTGGAACAGTCTAAGGAGATGCGGAAGGGCAGCAGAATGACTCATCAGCTCACTATAGGGCTTAGATGGTGCCAGAATGCTCAAACCGAAAGTGTCAAGTGGCATTCTCTGTTCACAGCAGGGGAATGCCTCCAGAGGCTTACTGTTGTTAAATAAGAATGAGAACGTGAGATGCAGCTTTGAACTCAATTAGCACTCTACATTTGTTCCTTTATTGCATGCTGTCTGAACGAGTCAGAGAAGAATGTTTTAAAATCAAACCAAATGGCAGTTAAAGCTGAAATTACATGTGAGTCTTGATCTGTGTCCTTGAATACATGAATATTGAAAAGAGAAAATTCAGTCTTGATAAGAGCTAGAGTTAAAAAAAATTGCTAGTTAAACATTGATCAGCAGAGTTTGGTCTAAGGAAAGTATTTTATCAAGGTTGCAAGGCTTAATGTGTACACAGTCCAGTTGCATCTAGGCTGGATTCACTAGAAGATTTGCTATAGAACTTGAAACTACTGATCCATCTCTGATTTGATGTTAGCTCTCTTGTGGTGAGTGAGAAGAGACTTTTAAAGACATATATGTCTGCCGTCTGTCTATTATCTATCTGTCTGTCTGTCTATCTATCATCTATCTATCTATCTGTCTGTCTATCTATCTATCTATCTATCT
>LOJH01011543.1:21067-36470 GCA_001685095.1 Ellobius talpinus
TCTATCATCTATCTATCTATCTGTCTGTCTATCTATCTATCTATCTATCTATCTGTCTGTCTATCTTACTCTCCATGGCACTATGGCATCTTCACCTGTGGGTATGACTAACAGTGAATGAAGAATCCTGGGAAAACATTGCATCTGTGCTGCATATGCCAGAATTTTCTCCTGTCATTAGTCTTTAAGCAGTACTGTATGACTAATGTTTATACAATGCTTACCCTGCATTAATGAGTATTTTAGAAATGACTGGAAGTATGAGAGAGGGGATATATGTGCAGATTTTTACAGTGTTTTACAGAAGGGACTGGAAAACTTGAGAATTTTGGTATCTGTGGAGAGGTTCTGCAACCGATGGTCTGTGGATATTAAACAATGGTGGGTGGGTGGGTGTGATGTTATTGATAAATTTTATTTTGAGGATTTATTCCATGATTCGTAAAGATTGACAAAGATGGTTCTGACAGATGATGGTTGCAAACTGTTCTTTATTAACTTTTGGTATTAGCTACATTACAAATTTTTTATAAATATATTTTTAAATGCAAAATTTTATAAAATATTGCTTCACAGAGATTCAAATTCAAATTAGCTGCTCTTCATTTCAGTATATGCAAAGACCCAGTAAAGCTGAATATGATTCTATAATTGAATTTTGTTCATTTAAAAATGTTCCATTAGCATACACAACATTTTGTATATAATTAAAACTAAAGTAAATGTAAACTAAAAAGTAATAATATGAAAATTACTAATGACTCTGAAATAGATTTAGTCGGCATCCAGTAGAGTCACTGAATCTAGGGTCAACATTAAATGCACAGTCGTTTCTCACTCTTCTGGCATAGCAGTTTCATGTATTACTATTTGTTTAAGATAACTGGACTTTGGAGAAATTTTGTAAAGAACAGTAATTGTTTTCTGTGATTTATGGAGTTGTTTGTTTCTAAATCTATTTTCAAAGATGTGCACTACATGTCTTTGCTCACAAGACTATCCAGGCCCACTTGCGGGTGTTGTGTTATTGGGTACTGCAAACAGTACAAAACAAGGACTGAAGGTGTAAGGGGTGATGATTTTGTTCACAGAACATAGAATAAATCAAAGGCACTTTTGACACGAGGAATTTATTGCACCCCAAACACAACCTTTGTGTACAGCCAATAAATATGCTTCTGAACAGAAGTTCGGGGTTCAGCTTTCAGAAACTGTTTCTTCTAGCTGCCAAAGAGCCCAATATTATATTCTGGGGTGACTCTGAATGGTCAGCGCAAGAGATAACACTAGCTAAAGTGTACTAGTGCTTCTACGGGGTAGCTTTACAGATAGAGTATTTCAAGGTAGATCTTATCTTTATTAAAGAGGAGACTGAAGGATGGGAAAGTTAAGTAGTAATATCTAAAATTTGAACTTGACTGTTGCTCCTGTTCCTTCCACCATGACACACTTCCTTTGAAGTAATCATTAAAGAAACCAACTATTACAGTAATTCTGGTTATTGAAATGAGAACTCCTACTAATCATTGGGAATAGAAATGCTTTGTGAAAGGATTTGTATGCTTAAATTTTCTTGGGAAAGTACTGCTAACAAAATTAGACAAACCTTGACTAATTGCAGAATATTCTAGTGCATCCATCCATCCATCCATCCCATCTATATGTATACACACACACACCAATTTTTATTTTTGATTTTTCAAGACAAGGTTTTTCTGTATACCTTTGGAGCCTGTCCTGGGACTTGCTTTGTAGACCAGGTTGGCCTTGAACTCAGAGATATGCCTCCTGAGTACTGGGATTAAAGGTGTGTGCTATCACCACCCAGCAACACATACAACCATTTTCATCAACACTTTTTATCTTTTGTAACAACATTTTCCCTGACCATAGATCTTTGACATACTAGTAATTAAATAAAATTTTATAAGTAAGATAATTCCTTGCTAGTCATCAGTTATAAAAGCTGAAGTCACAGATCTATTGATGATTTCTGATCATCAAGAATGAAGGGGTTGAAACAACTATGTGAATTCAATGTGATTCTTCCTTTCTGATTTCTATAAGATTTATGAAGAGAAGATACTGTGTATGATACTGAAAATATATGTTGAGCTGGCAGTCTGACAAAAATGTAGGCTTGGCTTAAATTATCTCTCCCCACCCTTGAATCATTCCCACTCAGGTATTTTAAGTAGTCAAAGAGATTGCTTGCAATCAGAATTGTAATGTTGATAACTGAATTAAAAAGCATCTCTGAAATATCTGAATGAATGGAACAAAGAATTCAACATTCATGGCAAAAATGACTAATTGGAGAATGAAACAGCTAATTTTATGGTCATTCTTTCACAAGAAACGGCTAAAGAGTGAGACATATTGAGAAACATTAAGAGACCATTCAAATGACCTAAGTGATGATGAGTCTGACAGTGTGAGTAGTCTGAAGGAGTTCAGACACCAACTAGGTAAGAAGCTGATTGTTGTCGGTAGGCATAAGGATACAAATCTCAATTCTATTCAGCTAGTGAAAGGACATGTGAGATTTTTGTAAGGAAAGGATAGTGTTTGGCAAGTTCCTTTATTATAATAAATGACTCATAAACATGTTTTTGCTAAGTGATCTTGAATGACGAACTCAGATTCCCTCATTCTGGTACCCTTAGTCACTCTTAGTCTTCTCTGAGATGCCATTCTGCTCCTGAGTCATTTTGCCGCAAAGAACTGTTAGTACATCAGTAAGAGGAAGTATGAAAATCAGGAATAAGATGCGCTAGTTTTAGAAACAGACTGCAACACCCTTACTAACACTCAGTGTGTTTTGTGTACTCAGTTTGTAGATGCCGAAGGTAAATTGACAAGGGAACTTATCGTGATGGATTTATTACTTTAAAAGTGTCAGTCTGATGCTAAACGTGAAAGCTTTTATTTGGAGGTTCTAGGTTATTTGATGCTGATATTGTGATTTAACAGTGATGCATTTTGTCCTTGTGGATGACTGTGAGAAGGGAGAGGCTCTCTCCATGCCTCATACGAAGATTTGAAATAATGCTTTAGCACCCTGGAATCAGCCTTTTCAGGCTCAGAACTACTTGGTTGACTGTTTAAGAGCTTGTTGTTTATTAGGTTTGTAAATTATTCTTGGTAGATGTTTGAAATGCTTGAGGAATTAGATTGCGTTAAAATTTGCAACTGTGATTTAAAGTGTCTGAGGGAATTGAATTAGTTGGTTTTTATATAGGTGGTGGTAAATGTTTAGGGGGAAATTAATCTGTCAACATTATAAGTCAATTGAGGATCTAATCAAAGGTGAAGGAAGTACATTTTTATCTTTCAGCAAAATATTAGACTAGATAGGCATTGATTACATAGAATTTCTTTGAAGATTTGAGAATGAAACTATAATTTTGACAAATTAAGATGTCAATAACTACACATTCTTTTATGTTTGTGTGTGCAAATGCATGTGTATGCATACCTAAAATTTTGTTCTTGGAAATTGAAAAAAGAATTGATTTGTGGCACATTTGGGGAAACTTTGGCTCCGAGTATAACCTTATACTTGCATCAGTGCAAGTGTATGCTTTTTTTTTTAAATTTGTGTGTGCGGTATTGTAGGTGCGTGTGTGTGCATGTCTGTTTGTACATTCATTATTTAGTCCATACATGCATTTATAGAGGCCAGAGAATGATACTGGCAGTCTTCTTCTGTTGTTCACCACTGAGATAGTGTTCTTACTGAACCCAGAAATGGACATTTAGTTTAGACTCGATGTCCAGCAAACCCCCAGGGACCAGCTTGTCATTGTAGCCTCAGCCGTGGTATCATAGACACTGCTTTGCTTAGCAGTGTGGCATTTAATCTCAGGTCTGCAAGCTTGAGGGAAAAACCTTTTGCCCATTGAACCATCTCCACAGTCCCACTGTATTTTAAGATTTATTTTTAATTTTAAAACTTTCGTGTGTATGTGTGAGTGCCTGTATGTGTACTACAGGTGTGCTGGCTGCCCTCATTAAGTCCAGAAGAGGGAGACTGGTCCCCTGAAACTGGAGATACAGGAGCTTGTGCCACATGGGTTCTGGAAACCAACCCAGGATCTACTACAGAAACAGCAAGTGCTCTTAACCACCTAGTCATCTCTCAAGTGTCTATATGTATCTTTTTAAAACCAACTTCATTTTGAATGGTGAGAAGTACCTTTCTTTTTATTTTTGAGATTGAATTTATTTTTTTTATTATTTTACATGTATAAGTGTTTTCCTGTGTATGATATGCATGCCTGGTGCCCAAAGAGGTAGTGAGCTTTCATGTGGGTACTGGGAATTGAACCCCAGTCTGTCACAACTAGTGATATTAACCACTGAGCCAATTCTACAGCTCAGATAAAACTGTGTTCATTAATTCTCAAAACCCACATGATATTTGAAATAGAACTGTATTTTTGTAATCGAAATGCAAAAGTTACCATGTCTTAATCACTGTTAAATTGCTGAGTTCATTTTTTCTTGTCAGACAGCAAGTTAGCAATTATGGAGAGAAATACATTTCCGGTCATTAAATTATCAGATGGAAAATGTCAAGTTCAACATGGTTCACTTAGAAAGACAAGAAGACAAATTTTTTGGGTAGTCTAGATAGTGAGACAGGACAGTCCTCATCTGAAAGAACCTTTTAAATCCTCAGTATTTGTTTTATTGTAGCTTCTCAACTCTTATTCTTATAGCTAAGAATTTTAAAAAAGCTTCAAATCTCTCTAATTTTGGAGAAAAAGAAAAGATGTTTTCTAAATTTATATTGGTAAAAGTAGATCTTTTGTGTTTTAGAAACCTGAGACTTTTCTCTGAGCATCCTAAACTCCACAAATGAATCTTTTATTATAATTGAGAAATGGCAGGTGGTAAGAAGTAAAATGTGATTTTTTTGGTATTGCCACAAAAGTTATTTATATACCTTCTTGTATTTTTCCTAAAATATTAGTAATTATAGGTGCTTACATTTCTTAGGTGCTTATTTTGAAGAAGTACTATGCTAGGGAATTTTTTGTACTTTTTTAATTTTTAAAACAATCTTATTTTATATAGTAATTCCAGTTCCCTCTTCCACCCATCCTCCCGTTACCTTCTCCCCACCCCACTCCTCACCCACTCCTCAGAGAGCCAGTTCATGCTCTAGAGATAAATACTGGTTCCATTGCTAGTGTCCCCACAAATTGCCATGCCACACATATGTCAGCCACATTCAGAGGGCCTACTTTGGTCTTATGCTGGTTCCCCTGCTGTCAGTCTGGAGTCAGTGAGCTCCCACTAGCTTGAGTAAGCTGTCTATGGGTATTCCCATTATGTTGCTCCTCCCTCTCGATGACCGGACTTCAGGAGTTCGGCCTAATGCTTAGCTGTGTGTGGATCTCTGCATCTGCTGCCATCAGTTACTGGACGAAGGTTCTATGATGACAATTAAGGTAGCCATCAGTCTGATTATAGGGGAAGGGCAGTTTAGGTAACCTCTCCAAAGTTGTTTACATTCTTAGCTGGGGTCATTTTTGTGGTTTCCTGGGAGTTTCCCTAGTTCCTGGTTTCTTTGTAACCCCACCATGGCTCCACCTTTCAAGGTATCTTTTCCTTGCTCTCCCTCTCTGTCCTTTACCCAACTCAATCTTCCAGATTCCTCATGTTGTCCTCCCTGCTCCCCTTCTCTCCTCCCTACTACCCTCCTTCTTTTCCCAATGCTGCCAATTTACTAAAGAGATGTTGTCTACTTTCCCTTTCCAGGGTGATCCATTCATGTCTCTCTTAGGGTTTCCTTGTTTCCTGTCTTCTCTGGAGTTGTGGACTGCAGGCTGGTTATCCTTTGCTTTATGTCTAATATCCCCTTATGAGTGAGTACATACCGTGTTTTGTCTTTCTATGTCTGGATTACCTCACTCAGGATGTTTTTATCTAGTTCCATTCATTTGCCTGCAAATTTCAAAATGTCTTTTTTTTTTTTTACCACTGACTAGTACTCCATTGTGTAAATGGACCACATTTTCTTTACCCATTCTTCAGTTAAGGAGCATCTCAGTTGTTTCCAGGTTTTGGCTATTATGAATAATGCTGCTATGAACATAATTGAGCAAATATCTTTGTGATATGGGTCTGCATCCTTTGGGAATATGCGCAAGATCTTAGTCATTCCAACTGGAGTGAGAAGGTATCTCAGAGTCATTTTGATTTGCGTTTCCTTGATGACTAACGATGCTGAGCAGTTCTTCAAGTGCTTTTTGCCCATTAGAGATTTCTCTGTTGAGAATTCTGTTTAGATCTCTCCCCCATTTTTAAATTGGATTATTTGGTATTTTGATATCTGGTTTCTTGAGTTCTTTGTATATTTTGAAGTCAGCCGTCTGTCCAAAATAGGGTTGGTGAAGATTTTTTCCTACTCTGTAGGTTGCTGTTTTGTCTTGTTGACTGTGTCCTTTGCCTTACAGAAACTTCTCAGTTTTAGGAGGTTCCACTTATTAATTATCAATCTCAGTGTCTATGCTCCTGCTGTTATATTCAGGAAATGGTCTTCTGTGCTAATTGTTAGAGGCTACTTCCCACTTTCTCATCTATGAGGTTCATTGTGGCTCAACCCATTTGAACTTGAGTCTTGTGCATGGAGATAGATATGGATCTATTTGCACTCTTCTATATGTCGATATTTAGGTATGCTTTCTTTTTTCCATTGTATAATTTTTAGCTTCCTTGTCAAAAAACGGGTATTCATAGATGTGTGGATTAATGTCTTTGATTCAATTCCATTGGTTCACCTGTCTGTTTTTGTGCCAACTTGTTTTCATTACTATAGCTCTATGGCAGAGATTGAAGTCAGGGATGGCGATGCCTCCAGAAGTTCCTTTATTGTACAAGACTATTTTGGCTTCTAGTTCTCCACTGAATTCACATGCTTTGCCTTGCAGTGTTTTCCCTTATTGGAAGGACATTTCACAACTCTATTTTAATGACTTGTCAAGTCTATACCCACATCATTATTACTGTTCCCTAGGAAGTTAAGTTCAGTGGCTTTTGTCTTCAAATTTGATATCTCTGGTTAAATTTGCCCTCATCTTGTTGGCTTTGAAAATTTCAAAACTAAAGGAGAACTAGAAGGCTAGTCAAATGCGAACTGACTTATTTTTCTACTTGTCTCTGCTCCCCTCATCCATGTCTTTCCCTCTTTTCCTTTCATGTCTCCTCTGAGGCCTTCTGCAATCTGTATGAATGCCTTGGATATGTTTGTACCAAGCTGTTTGGGATAGGCTGAAATTTTAGGTACTGATGAATAGATTATATTTTTTTTGTTGTTGAATTTATTTCTAATAGTAAAGTAACCCAGTTAGGTCAGAATTTTTTTGGTCAGGTTTCCAATGCCCCTCACCCCCAAATCCCCTTTATCTATTCAACACGTTTTTTATTTTCTTCTTTTTATATTTTGTCTTTTTGTTGATGAAATCTTTTAAAAATTTGGTTTATTTTGATAAGAAGTTTATCTTTTCTTAAAAAATCATTTTACTTTTAAAAATCTCTCTCTGTGTGTATGTGCATGTGTGTGTGTGTGTGTGTGTGTGTGAACAGAAGTCATAAGATGGTCATTTCCTTTGCAGTGGACCTGCAGGCAGCTGTGAGCTGCACTATAGTTGTTTGAAATTGAACTCAGGTCCTCTGGATCAATAGCACTTGTCTCAACTGTTGAGGTTTCTTTTTTAGACTCATATTTTTTCTTTTAATCAACTTTATTCAGATATGGTCTATATGTTATATAACAAATGGAATTAATTGGAAGTATGCAGTTTAGTGATTTTGCTTTTTAAAATTAGTTTACAGACTAATAGGTTTCCATATGAATTTTCATACATATACATTTTAATAGTCATTTGATTAAAAACCATGACATGATCAAGATGAATATCTTTCCTATTAATTTCCCAAGTCCTTTCCTATTATTTTGCATTCCACCAACCCTGTTACCCTTGCTCACAATGCAATTTATTTCTTATCATCACCACAATTTGCAACTCTTAGAATTTATAAATAATTTTGTATTTGTATCAAATGTTGATTCTAATTTCTTGCACTAGAAAGAAAAGTTAATCTCAACTGTCCTGAACTCTCATTTTGGATTCTCATCTTATGCTCAATTGCTTTCTCTTTCAGACAGGAAAGAATTCAGTAGAATCACTGGAAAGTGAATTGTTAAAGTTCGGAATGTATATTGCAAAATTATGTACAGGTAAAAAAAAATCCTGTCCAGGTTGGTTTTATTTTTGGTCAACTTAGCACAAGCTAGAATTATCTGAGAGAGAAACTACAACTGAGGAAATGTCTCCACAAGATAGGCTGATAGGCATTCTCTGGGGTATATGTGTAATTTCTTGATTAATGACTGATGTGGGAGGGTCTATCCCCATGTAAGAGGTGCTACCCCTGGGCAGGTGATGTAGGAAAGCTGACTGAGCAAGCTAGTAAGCAGCATTCCCCCTTGGCTTTTACTTCAGTTCTGTCTTCAGGTTCCAGCCTGGAGTTCATGCTCTGACTTCCCACGGTGATGAATTATGGGCCTGAGAATGAGAAGCTGAAACAAACCCCTTCCTATCCAACTTGCTTTTGGTCGTGGTGTTTTATTATGGCAATAGAATCCCTTACTAAGAAAAATCTTGCAATAAGTATTCATTATGTTATTAGCTACTAGAAAAATAAGACAGCATGAACTATCATGAGTAGAGGTTAAACAAAGGTTGTTCATCTAATAAATGGTACTTACAAATTAATGTGTTGGTTGGGAACTGTAAGACATGAGTAATTACTATTCTGGAAATATTGGTAATAAGTTATCATATGTTGTAATAATGCCTGGAAGGATTTATGTCTTTAACAAAAAGGTTCAAAATCTTGAGAAACTGACATATTTGTTTAGAGTGTTTTCAATATACTATTGTAGAAAATGTAACTAAAGATGCCACCTCAAAGTATATGTGTGTGTTTGAGTGGGAAAGAGAATGACATTTATTATCTTTATATATCTATAAGAGTTAAGACTGAATTGCCCCTGACCAGTGGTGGCACATGCCTTTACTCCTAGAACTTGGGAGGCTGAGGCAGATGAATCATTGTGAGTTTGAGGCCAACCTGGTCTAAAGCATGAGTTCCAGGACTGCCAGGACTGTATAGGGAGATGCTATCTTGAAAAACCAAACTGAACCAACCCAACCCAACCCAACTCAAACTAAACAACAACAACAAAAAACCCATACTGGATTGTCCTTCAGCCTTGTCAAAATCACAGAATGAATTATATTGTACAACTGAAAGGGGAATGAAGGCATTGTATTCTTAGGGTCAATATTTTAATTGAGAATTTGTAAAATTTTTGTTGTGATAAATCAAATTTCAATTCTGTTTCCATAATTTCACTTACACTGCAGATGTCACCACTTGTGATTTAAGGCAATAATTTAGCTAATAAAAATTACATTGTGAAAAAAATGAAAAAAATTACATTGTGAAATCTGTAAGTTATCAGAAATAGATTCAAAATATAAAGTATTTCAAAAGGTTCTGTGGATTTACATATGCCCTTCTTAGGCTTCACCTTGCTACTTAGCTTCTCTAGGGTCATGAACTATAGGCTCAATATCCTTTGCTTTACAACTGGTATCCACTTATGAGTCAGTACATTCCATATTCATCTCTTTGAGTCTGGGTTAACTCACTCAGGATGGTGTTTTCTAGTTATACCCATTTGCATGCAAATTTCAAGGTGTCATTGTTTTTTACTGCTGAGTAGAACTCTAATGTGCAAATGTGCCACATTTTCTTTACCCATTCTTTAGTTGAGGTGCATCTAGGTTGTTTCCAGGACTGGCTATTACAAATAATGCTGCTATGAACATAGTTGAACATATGTCTTTGTAGTATGATTAATCATCTTTTGGGTATATGCCCAAGAGTAGTATTGCTGGATCCTGAGGTAGGTTGATTCCCAATTTTCTGAGAAACCACTATACTGATTTCCAAAATGGTTGTACAAATTTGCATTCCCACCAGCAATAGATGAGTGTTCTCCATAATCCACATCCTCTCCAGAATAAGCTATCATTGGCAACCCTAAGAAAGGCATATGAAAATCCACCTGGAAGGCCAAGTGGACAGGATGACATGTCAGGGTTGGGAACTTGGATGTGGGGCAAGAAGGGAAGGTGGAAGGGGAGGACATCAGGGAGGAGTAAGGAGATCTTGAGGGAATGGGATATAGGGGATGTAGGAGGGATGGAGATGGGAGCAAGGGAAGAGGTATCTTGATTGAGGGAGCCATTATGGGACTAGTGAGAGAACTGGCTCTGGAAAGGTTCCCAGGAATCCACAAGGATGACCCCAGCTAAGACCCTAAACAATAGAGGAGAGAGTGCCTGAACTGGCCTTGCCCTGTAGTCAGACTGATGAATATTTAAATATCACTATAGAACCTTCATCCAGAGAATGGTGGAAACAGAGGCAGAGACTCACAGTGGAGTGCTGGACTGAGCTCCCAAAGTCCAGTTTGGGAGAAATGAGAATATGAGGAAAGAGGTCAAGATCATGATGGATACACCTACTGAATCAGTTTACCTGAGCTAATGGGAGCGCACCAACACCAGATGGACTGGGAGGGAGAAAGCATGGGACCAAACCAGACCCTCTGAATGTGGTTGACAGTTGCATGGCTGGGGCAGACTTGGGTGACCTTGGCAGTGGCACCGGGGTTTGTCTCTACTGCTTGTACTGGCTCTTGGGATGGATACCTTGCTCAGCCTAAATATAGTGGTGAGGGCCATGGACCTTGCCCAAAGCAATGTGCCTTGCCCACTCTGGGGTGTGGATGAGGGAGTGGGCTTGGGGGGTGGGTGGAAGTAGTGGGAGGAGAGGAGGGAGTGGGAACTTGGATTGGTATGTGTAATAAAGGAGGATGGTTTGTTTCCTTTTTTAAGAAAAATAAAAAGGAAAAAAAGGTTCTATTTGATTTATGACATAAATCTTTAAAGAACACAACAAAAAATTCTTTCTACTTAAGATAGTTGTAGTTATGCATCTATATTTTTATATAAGTAGCAGTTATTTAGGAGTATATATTAGATTATATATTTCAAAGCTGTGGAGAGTCCCATACTTTTTCACTGTGTTTTCTGAGCATCAAAAATGAATATAGCCTTTCCTAAGTCCAACCTAACATCTAAGCAGTAGGCTTTGATAAAACTCCAATTCAAGTAAAGGTATAGGAAAAAGACACAAATCCAGTGGCAATATGCAACTGGCTCTTAATGGTGAGCAATTATGGTTACATCATTTCCTTTTCATTTAAAAAAATCAATCTTGCCCATTTAAAGGACCAAATGCTGTTCTTTCTCTGTCTCTCCTCTCGTGAGTGTGTGTGTGTGTTTGAGCAGGGATGCCTTCAGATAAAAATACAAAGCAAAGTGAGGAGCTGACCTATACTTCAGTGTGAAATAACACTATTAGGAGAAGGAAGAGTGATTTAGCTGTCAGGAACAAAATTCTTTTCTTTCTTTTTTTTTGCTATCACTTTTCTGGTGGAAATCACCATTGTGAATATTTCTTGTAATCTACATATCTCACACATAGATCATATGTGATATATCATCTATGTCCCAGATATTTCAGAGTCCTTCTGGGACTATTGCATAAGAAGTTTGAGGCTGGGACTAGATTCTTATGTAATATTTCCTTTTCTTCAAGGTGATTTGACGATTAATGATCTGGGTCATGACTGGTCTAAATTTGCACACTGGACTCCTTCCATGGTTCAATTTAATATTTCAAAGCAAAATCTCTTCTCTGGAAAGTCCAATTTTATTATCATTTACAAAACAATTCTCTTTCTGCCTACCTCTGAGCCTCTCCTCTACATTCTCAGTCTATTCAAACCTAAGCCACTTCTCAAGACCCAGTTCATTTCCTTTCTTCAATAAAGCCGATATCAGTACTCAAGTCCAGGCTTGCTTCCTATTGAGAGCGTCTTTCGCAGTCTTAAGTGTTAAACTATTAAAATCTGGAGAAAATGATAAATATTATTAATATTCTGAAACAAGATGAAGTTAATCAGTATAAAGGAAAAGAAGCAACTTTGCTGTTCACCTGATTTTCTGTTTTCTCTCCTGCCCTCAAGAGAAAGACAATTCTCAGTTTTACTGATTGCCTGCTCTGCTTCACAATGTGAGTTCTTCCTCCGTGTACCATAGAACACAGAAGTAGTTAAGAATTGGTGCTATGAAGGCAGTTCTCTCTCTGCTTTTATTAACTGGGGCCTTGGATGTTACTTAGGATCTCAGTTTCAGGCAGCCTCTTGGTAGTGGGAAGAGCAATGTATTCCCATGACTGATATCAAGGCATTATCATATAAGACTCTGACATATTTTGCATGCATAGTACTTTTTAATAACTTAATCACTATTACCTATTATATTAAAATTAGTATTTTTAACCATTTGCCATGTAATAAAAAGTCCTCTGTTAAGAGTTTTAGAGTGGTGTTCTAGTACCATGCATCATGGGAATCCAACCAATGTCTAGTGAATCGATAGGAAAAAGAAATGAAATAAGAACGTGCACTGTCTATGATCAGGCAAGATAACACAGAGAGCTCATCTCACTTGGAAAGTAACATTGTCCTATGTGTTATTATAAACAACAAAACATTATCATCAGCCACAACACAGAAAACTACCTTAGAAAGGTTATGAAATTTGGTTAATGTTATAGAACTTGCATTTGGCAGAACTTTGGTTTATTTTCAGAGATTTTTAACTCACTTCAAATTTTGTATTCTATGTTAAGTTGCTCTGTTTTGTTGAAGTAATTGGAATGACACCTCAAGAATGTGATGGTGGCTTTTAAATAGAATTGTAGACTGAAGATTTAATATTTTTATCCTAAAAGTAATCTGTAAAATTTGATTTCTTACTTTTTATTATTGTGGTTCAGATACCTATATAACATAAATTTTATCATCTTAAATGTTCAAGATAGCAGAGTTGTGTCAGTGTGTGTGTAGATGTTTCTGTATGTCATGGTGCAAAAGAACTCATGTCTTCTTTTCATCTGCAGTACCATGTTTTGTACCTATTGCAGTCCATTCCTTAACTCCTCTCTCTGGTTTCTAGCAATCACAATTCTACTTTCTAGAACTTGACTACCTTGTACACCTCATATAGACAGAATCACGCAGTTTTGTTCTTTTTCTGATGACTTATTTTGCTGAAAATAGTGTTTTCAAGCTTCGTCTTTGTAGCATGCAACAAGATTTTATTCCCCTTTTAAATATTAAAAATATTTTATTGCATGCATGTATATGTACTGCATTTTATTCATCCATTCATTCATCTATGGCTATTTAGGTTGCTTCCACCTGTTGGCTATGATAAGTAATATTGTAACTATCTGTAGGCCAATATCTGTTCAAGATCTTTTTAAAAAAATTATTTTGGTTATATATTTGAAAATTGTATTACTGGGTTATTACACTTCAACTCTGAGGAATATTCATCATTTCTCAATGGCTACAGCATTCCTTATATTTCTACTACCATTGCTCAAGTTTCCAATCCTCCGTATCTTTGTCAATGGTTATTGTTTAGTGCACTATTCAAAATGATGGCTATCCTAATAAGTGTGAGATGATGTTTCATTATTTTTTGATTTTTATTTCTTGAATGATTAATGACTCAATCATATTTAATGCCCCATTATTATTTGCATATAATAATTGATAGAAAATATCTACCCAAGTTGTTTTTGTGATTGAGTTGTGAGCCTCTTATATGGTTTATATGTTAACCTCTTATTAGATAAATGGTTTGAAAATATTACTTCACATTTTTCAGATTTCCTTTCATCTGTTGTTTCATTTCTTATACAGAAAATTTAAAGTTTGATGATTTAGTTTAGCTTTTTTTAATCTTTGCTTTTGGTATCATATCCAAAAAATAATTGCCTAAGCCAGTGATGAGAAAATTGTCTTCTATGTTTCTCCTAAAAGTTTTATAATTTCCATCATAAATTAAGACCTCTAGTGTACCTTGGGTTTACTGTTTATATACTCTTGGATTTCTTTTTTTTTCCACATAGATACACTTTGTTGAATAGACAACCTTTCCCATAACATCTAGTCTTGACATTCACACTGAAGATGTGTTTGGCCATATATTTCACATTCTTTATCATCGGGTTTCACTTGGGCAACGTGTCTGTCTTTATATTGGTCCCATTCTGTTTTCACTGATGTTGCTTCATAATGTGACTCGGTCAAGTAGAGAGAAGCCTCCAGAAGTTTTTTGTCTACAAAATTATTTTTATATTATGTGCTTTGATATTCTATACAAAGTTCATACAAAAATTGTATTTATTCTATTTATATGAAAATCCCTTGGTATTTTGGTCAGGGGTTACATTGAGACTGTAAATTTCTTGGGTATTATAGATATTTCAGCAGCATTGAAATAACCTCTGATTCTTAGGCATAGGATGTCTTTCCATATTTACAGTTTAAAAATGTCTTTAGAAGTGTTTCATGGTTTCCTGTGTAGAAGTCTGTTGCCTTTTTAGATATGCTTATTCCAGTGTATTTTACTTTTTATAATGCTGTTTGAGATTTTTTTAATTTCAGCTTCAAATTATTAGTGTTGTTAAAATTTTTGTATGCAAAATTTATATCACACAATTTTGCTAAATTCAAGAATAGGGTTTTTAATAGAATATTTTAGGTCTTATGCATATATGATAATTTTACTTGTGAAAAGATACTATGTCATGTCTTCCTTTCTGTTTTGGTTGTCCCCTTTTCCTGTCTAATTGCTCTGGCTTATCATTATAGTATCACACTGGGTAAAATTAGTAAGAATTAATATTTCATGCATTAAACAATATCTCTGGGAAATAAATTTCTACCTTGTTCATTTTTTTAGCATGAAAAGTTGTTGAATTTTGTCATCTTCTGATATATGATACTTTTCCTTAGCATTATTTATCACATTGACTAAGATTTATGTTGACAATCCCTGATTTCAAACTCTACTACAGAGCTACAGTACTGAAAATAGCCTGGTATTGGCATAAGGACAGGAAGACCAATGGAACCAAATAGAAGACCCGGATATCAATCCACACATTTTTGAACACCTGATTTTTGATAAAGAAGCAAAAAATATCAAATGGAAAACAGAAAGCATATTTAATAAATGGTGTTGGCATAACTGATATCAACATGTAGAAGAGTGAAAATAGACCCATATCTATCACCATGCACAATACTCAAGTCCAAATGGATAAAAGACCTCAAGATAAAGCCAGCCACACTGAACCTTATAGAAGAGAAAGTGGGAAGTACACTTGA